>JAVJIF010012186.1:0-64260 GCA_038442645.1 Agave tequilana | reverse complement strand
AAGTAGTATTACAGTATTTCTATGCACAATTAGTACAATTAACTGAGTTTTTAGTCTTAATTGGGAAGTCAAACTTTCATCCACGTTGGCCTTTCTATTAGAGACGAACGTGGTTCTCAAAGGCAAGGAGTGGTATTACATAATTTCTATATACAAATATAATAATTAACATTATTACTAGTACAAATTGGAAGTTTGGCCAAAAGTTAAACTTTTAATCCTGATTGGCCTGAACTAGGCATTGTTAGAATCGAATAGGGCCAAAAGGGGAGAAAAAACTGATTTTAAAAAAACTTGGAGTTGTATTACCTAATTTCTTCGTATAAATACTCCATTAATCTTATTTCTAGTCTTAGTTAGAAAGTTTGACCAAAAGTCAAACTTTAGCCCTGATTAGTCAGAACTAGGCTGTATAAAAGTCAAATAGCGAATAACATAGGGTAAATGTGGTTTTCAAGAATCGAGATTAGTATTACATAGTTCTTATATATAATTACTATAAAATTAGCCTCAGTTCTTGTCTTAATTGGGAAGTTTGACCAAAAGTCATTCTTTCATCCTCGATTTGGCTTGAACTAGGCCATATAAAAGTCCAATAGGGCCTAAACAAGGTAAAAACATGATCTTCAAGGCCGGGAGTGGTATTACATAGTTTCTATGTACAAATACTACCAATTATTTCTACTCTTAATTGGAAAGTTTGACAAAAGTAAAACATTCAGCCCCAATTAGCCTCAACTTTATCAGAGCCAAATAGGGACAAACATGGGGAAAATATTATTTTCCAGTGCCGGGAATAGTATTACATAGTTTTTGTGTACCATTCTACAAATTAATCATTTTTTTTTTTTTAATTGGGAAGTTTGAACAAAATCTAATTTTCATCCTCGATTGGCCTAAATTAGGCATATAAGAGCCGAATCGGGCCCAAATAGGTAGAAAATATAGCTATATGTGCAAATACTACCAATTAACCTTATTTAAGTTTTAATTAGAAAATTTAACTAAAAGTCAAATTTTCACCCTGATTGGCCTGAACTAGGCCTTATAAGAGCAGAAAATACCAAAATGGGAGAAAATATGATTTTCAAGGGTCAGGAGTGGTATTGCATAGTTTCTATATACAAAAAACTATTGCTTAATCTTATCCCTAGTCTTAATTGAGAATTTTGACTAAAGGCAAACTTTCAGCCCTGATTGACCTGAACTAGGCCACACATTAGCCGAGTATGGCCTAAACACGAAAGAAAATGTGATTTTCAAGAGCCGCGAGTGGTATACATACTTTCCATATACAATTACTATTAATTAATATTATTCTAGTCTTAATGAAATATTTGACCAAAAGTCGTACTTCAGCCCCGATTGGCCTGAACTATGACTTATAAGAGTGATAGGTCTAAATAGGGGGAAAACGTGATTTTCAAGAGTCAGGAGTGGTATTACATAGTTTCTATATACAAATACTAACCAAGTAACTTATTTCTAGTCTTAATTCAGGAAGTTTGAACCGAAAGTCAAACTTCAGCCTGATTGGCCTGAATTAGGCCTTATTAGATTCGATTAGTACCCAGACAGGGAGAAATTTTTTCTCAAGAGACGGGAGTGGTGGTTACGTAGTTTCTATGTACAAACATTTCGAATTAACCTTATATTTAATCTAAATTAGGAAGTTTGACTAAAAGTCAAACTTTCAACCCCGATTTGGCCAGAACTTGGCCTTATATCAGAGCCAAATAGGGCCTAAATGGGGAGAAAACGTGGTTTTCAAGAGCCAAGAGTAGTATTACATAGTTATATTTTCAACAAATTCTATTAACCTTGTTTCTGGTCCTAATTAGGAAGTTTGACGAATTTATATTTTTAGCCCATTAACCTGAATTAGGTCTTATAAGAGCCAAATAAGGCCCAAACAGGGAGAAAAGGTGATTTTCAGGAGTCGCCAGGTATTACATAGTTTTAACGTACAATTACTACTAATTAAACTTGTTTCTAGTCTTAATTGGTAAGTTTGACCAAAAGTCAAACTTACAGCCCGATTGGCCTGAAATAGGCCTTATAACAGCCGAATGGGGCCTAAACGAGAAGAAAACATATTTTCAAGAACCGCGAGAGGTATTACATAGTTCTATGTACAATACTATCAATTAATCTTATTCTAGTCTTAATTAGAAAGTTTGACCAAACGCCAATCTTTATTCCTGATTGGCCTGAACTAGGCAATATAAGAGCCAATATGGCCTAAAACGGGTAGAAAATATGGTTCTTCTGAACCAAGAGTGGTGTTACATAGTTTCTGCATAGAATTACTGCTAATTAACCATATTTTTACTCTTAATTTAAATGTTTGAGTAAAAGACAAATTTCAGCCCCGATTGGCCTGAACTGGGTCTTATAAGAGTCGAATAGGGCCCAAAATGGAAGAAAACGTTGTTTTCAAGAGCCAGGAGTGCTATTACATAGTTTTTATCTACAAATACTACCAATTAGCCTTATTTCTAACCATAATTGAGAAGTTTGATTAAAAATTAAACTTTCAGCCCCGATTAATCTGAAGTAGACCTTATAAAGAGCCGAATAGAGCCTAAATGGGGAGAAAAAGTGATTTTCAAGAGCCATGAGTGGTATTACATAGTTTCTATATTCGAATACTACCAATTAATCTTGTTTCTAATCTTAATTGAGAAGTTTGATCAAAAACCAAATTTTAGCCCTAATTGACTAAACAAGGCCTTATAACCTACGTAGTTCTCAAGAGGTGGGAGTAGTATTACATAATTTCTATGTACAATTACTTCCAATTAACCTTGTTTATTGTATTAATTAGGAATTCACCAAATGTCAAACTTTCAACCCTGATTGGCTGAACAAGGCCTTATATGAGCCGAGTAAGTCCCAAACGGGGAGAAAATTTTGTTCTCAAGAGCCGGGAGTAGTATTACATGATTTCTAAGTACAAATAATACCAATTATCATATTTCTACTCTTAATTGGAAGTTTGAACAAAAGACAAACTTTCTGCCCCGATTAGTCTGCGCTGGGACTTATAAGAGCCGAAACGGGCCTAAACGGGGACAAAACGTGGTTTTTGAGAGCCGTGAGTGGTGTAACATACTTTCTATGTACAAATAATACCATTAACCTTTCTAGTCCTTAATTGGTGAATTTGATTAAAAGCCAAAGTTTCATCCCAGTTGGACAAATTGGCCATGTAAAAGCCGAATGGGGCCCAATAGGCAAAAAAACCATGGCTCTTAAGAGCCGAGAGTGGTATTACATAGTTTCTATGTACAAATACAACCAATTAGCCTTATTTGTAGTTTTAAATGGAAATTTGACCAAAAATCAAACTCTCAGCCCAATTGGCCTGAGCTAAGTGTTATAAGAGCCGAATGGGGAATAACATGGGGAAAACGTGATTTTCAAAAGATGAGAGTAGTATTACAAGTTTCTATGTACAATTACTATCAATTAACCTTGTTTCTAGTCCTAAAATGGGAAGTTTTGACTAAAAGTCAAAATTTCATCCCGGATTGGCATGAAATAGGCCATATAAGAGCCAAATAGGGCCTAAAACGTGATTTTTAAGAGCCAGGAGTGGTATTACATAGTTTCTATATAAAAATACTATCAATTAAGTTACTCTAGTCTTAATTAGAAGCTTCACTAAAAGTCAAACTTTCAGCCCCTATTTGGCCGAACTAGGCCTTATAAAAGCTGAATAAAACCTAAACGGGGGGAAAATGTGATTTTCAAGAGCCAGGAGTGCTATTACATTATTTCTATATACAAATACTGTCAATTAAACTTATTTCTAGTTTTGATTGGGAAGTTTGACTAAAAGCCAAACTTTCAACCTTGATTGGCCTAAGTTAGGCCTTATAAGAGTCAATGGAACAAAACATGGGAAAACATGGTTCTCAAGAGTCGGGAGTAGCATTACATATTTTTTTTTACAAATACTATCAATTAAACTTATTCCTACTCTTAATTTGAAATTTTACATAAAAATCAAACTTTCAGCCCTGATTGGCCTAAACAAGGCCTTATTGGAGCCGAATAGAAAACACATGGGGGAAAAGTGGTTCTCAAGGTTGAGAGTAGTATTACATAGTTTCTATGTAGGAATTACTTTTTATTAACCTTGTTTTTAGTATTAATTGGGAAGTTTGATAAAAAAAGTAAAACTTTCAGCCCTAATTGCCTGAAGTAGGCCTCATAGGAGCTGAGTAGTGCCAACACGGGGAGAATACGAGATTCTTAAGATCCCAAAGAGGTATTACATAGTTTCTATTACAAATAATACCAATTAACGTTATTCTAGTCTTAATTGGGAAGTTTGATCAACAGTCAAAATTTTCAGCACAAACTAGGCTTATAAGAGCTAAATAGGAGACAAACATGTGGTAAATGTTTTTCTCAAGATCCTGGAGTCGTATAACATAGTTTCTATTACCATTACTATCAATTAACCTTGTTTCTAGCCCTAGTTGAGAAGTTTGAGTAAAAATCAAATTTTCATCCCCGATAGGCCTGAACTAGGCCATGTAAGAGCCAAATAGGGCCCAAATAAGGAGAAAACGTGTGTTCTCAAGAGTTGAGAGTGGTATTACATTGTATCTATGTACATATACTACTAATTAACCTTATTTCTAATCTTAATTGAGAAACTTGATCAAAAGTCAAACTTTCAGCCCCGATTGGTTTGAACTAGGCCTTATAAGACTGACTAGGGCCCAACGGGGAGAAAACATTGCTTTCAAGAGCCGTGATTGGTATTAATATGTTTCTATGTATAAATGCTACCAATTAACCTTATTTCAAGTATTAATTAGGAAGTTTGACCAAATCTAAACTTTTATCCTGAAATAGGCCTTATAGAGTCGAATAGGGGCCCAAATGAGGAAAAAAATATATTTTTTCAAGAGCTGAGAGTTGCATTACATAGTTTCCATGCACAAATACTATCACTTAAACTTATTTCTACTCTTAATTAGTAAGTTTAATAAAAGTCAAACTTTCTGTCCGGATTGGACTAAACTAGGTCTTATAGAGCCAAATAGGCTCAAATGAGGAGAAAATGTGGTTCTTAGGAGCAGAGAGTAGTATTACATAGTTTTTATGTATAAACACTACCATTAACCTTGTTTCTAGTCTTAACTTGAAAGTTTGGCAAAAAGTAAAATTTTCATCCCTGATTAGCCTAAACTAGGCCATTGAGAACGAATAGGGCCCAAAAGGGGAGAAATGTGGTTTTCAAGAGTTGAGAGTGGTATTATATTATTTCTATGCACCAACGCTACCAGTTAACCTTATTTTCGCCTTAATTGGGAGTTTGACTAAAAATCAAACTCTCAGCCCCAATTGGTTCGAAACTAGGCCTTAAAAGAGCCGAATAGGGCTAAAGGGGAGAAAACGTGATTTTCAAGAGCCGTGAGTGGTACCATATACTTTATCTATAAATACTACCAATAACCTTTTTTCTAGTCTTAATTAGAAAGTTTGACCAAAACTCAAACTTTCAGCCCTCATTGGCTTGAATTAGGCCTTATAAGAGTTGAATATGGCTAACCAGGGAGAAAACGTGATTTTTAAGAGCGGGAGTGGTATTGCATAGTTTTAATGTACAAAATATTATCTATTAAAGTTATTTCGAATCTTAATTTTTAAGTTTGACCAAATGCCAAACTTTCAGCCCCGATTGGACTAAATTGGGCCTTATAAGTTCCGAATAGGAAAAGCATAGGGAAAACATGGTTCTTATGATCCGGGAGTATCATTATATTGTTTCTATGTATAATTATATCCATTAACTTCGTTTCTAGTATTAATTGGAAGTTTGACCAAAAGCAAAACTTTCGGCCCTGATTGGCCTGAACTAGGCCTTAAAAGAGTCGAGCGGGGCCCAAACATGGCGAAAAACATGATTTTCAAGAGCCATGAGTAGTATTACATAATTTTCATGTACAATTACTACTAGTTAACCTTATTTCTAGTCTTAATTAAAAGTTTGACGAAAAGTTAAACTTTCATCCCTGATTGGCCTGAACTAGGATATAAGAGTTGAAGAGGCCCATGGGGAAAAAACCTGGTTCTCAAAGCTAGCAATGGAATACATAGTTTTTTATATTCAAATACAACCAATTAATCTTATTTCTACTCTTAATTGAGAAGTTTGGCCAAGAGTTAAACTTTCAGCTTCGATTGGCCTAACTAGGCCTTATAAAGAGCCGATAGGGCCTAAACGGGGAGAAACGAAGTTTTCAAGGGTCATTAGTGGTATTACACCGTTTCTATACAAAAACTACCAATAATCTTTTTTCTTGTTATACTTAGGAAGTTTAATCAAAGTCAAAATTTTATCCCCGATTGGCCTAAACTGGCCATATAAGAGCCGAATAGGCCTAAAGGGGGGGAAATATGGTTCTAAAGAGCCGAGAGTTGTATAACATAATTTTCAATTACAAATACTACCATTAACCTTTTCTAGTCTTAATCGGTAAGTTTGACCGAAATTCAAACTTACAGCCTCGATTGACCTGAACTAGGTCATATAAGAGCCGAATAGGGAATAAACATGAGAAAAACATAGTATTCAAGAGACATAGTATTACGAAGTTTCTATTTACAATTACTGCTAATTAACCTTATTTCGAGTCTTAATTAGAAAGTTTACCAAAATCCAAACTTTCAGCCTTAATTGGCTAGAGCTAAGCCTTATAAGTATCGAGTAGGGCCCAAACAGGGAGAAAACATGGTTCTCAAAAGCCGGGAGACGTATTACATAGTTACTATGCATAATTACTATCAATTAACCTTGCTACTAGTCTAATTAGGAAGTTTGACTAAGAATGCAAATATTTATCCCCGATTGGCTCGAACTAGGCCATATAGAAGCTGAATAGGACCAGAATGGGGTGAAATCATGATTTCAAGAGCCAGGAGTTGTATTACATAGTTTTTATGTATAAATATTATCAACTAAGCTTATTTCTAGTCTTAATTGAAAAGGTTGACCAAAAGTTAAACTTTCAGCACCAATTGCCTGAACTCGGCCTTATAAGAGCCAAATATGGCCTAAACATGAAGGAGAAACACGAGATTTTCAAGTGCCAAAAGGGTATTACATGGTTTATATGTACAAATATTATAAATTAACTTATTTCTAGTTCTAATTGGGAAGTTTGACCAAAGTCAAACATTCATTCCCGATTCGTCTGAACTATATAGGAGCCGAATGGCCCAACGAGGAGAAAACGTGGTTCTCAAGAGTCAGGAGTGGTATTACATAGTTTTTGCGTACAATACTTCAAATTAATCTTATTTCTAGTCTTAATTTAGAAAGTTTGAAAAATCAACTTTCTGTCCCGATTGTTTCTGAAGTGGCCTTAAGAGCCAAATAGGGCCAAAATGGGGAGAGAAACTTGGTTTTCAAAGCCGTGATTGGTATTACAAGGTTTTATATAAAAATAACTATCAATTAACCTTGGTTATCAAGAGCTGAGAGAGTGTATTACATAGTTTTTATATATAATACTATCAATTAACCTTATTCCTAGTCATTTTGGATGTTTGACCAAAAGTCAAATTTTCAGTGTCCATTGGTCTAACTAGTCTTAAAAGAAAACATGATTTTTAAGAGCCGGAAAGGTATTACATAGTCTCTAAGTATAAATACTACCATTTAACCTTGTTTTTAGTCTTGATTGGAAAGTTTGACCAAAGCCAAACTTTTAGTCCCGATTGGATAAACGAGGCCTTATAACAGCCGAATAAGGAACAAACATAGAGAAAACGTGAATCTCAAGAGCCGGAGTGGTAATAAATAGTTTCTATGTATAATACTTCCATTTAACTTCGTTTCAAGTATTAATTGAGAAGTTTGACTAAAAGTCAAACTTTCTGCCCTGATTGGCCTGAACAACGCCCTGTAAAAGCCGCAGTAGGGTCCCAATGCGGAGAAACGTGTTTCTCAAGATACGGGAGCATTACATGCTTTCTTCTAAGTACAAATAATACAAATAACCCTATTTCTAGCCTTATTGGGAGGTTTGACTAAAAGTTAAACTTTCAGCTTCACCGCACTAGGCCTTAAAGAGCTGAAAATGGCCTAAACTTGGCCATATAAAAGCCGAATATGGTCCAAACGGGAGAAAACACGGTTCTTAAGCCGGATGGTAAGTTTCTATGTACAAATACTACCAATTAACCTTATTTCTAGTTTTAATTGAAGTTTGACAAAAGTAAAACTTTCAGCCCCGCTTGGCCTGAACTAGGCCATTTAAGAGCCGATAAGGCCTAAACAAGGAGACAATATGATATTCAAGAGCCGGGAGTGGTATTATATAGTTTCTATATACAAATACTATTAATTAAATTTATTTCTTGTCTTATTGAAAGGTTTAACTAAAAGTCAAGTTTTCAACCCTGATTTGGCCCGAACTGGCATTATAAGAGACGAATGGGCCTAAACGGGGAAAATTGTGATTTTCAAGAGTCGAGAGTGGTATTACATAATTTCTATGTACAAATACTACCAACTAATCTTATTTCTAGTTTTAATTGGGAAGTTTATCAAAAATCAAACTTTAGCCCTGATTAGTGAACTAAGCTTATATAGCCGAATTATAGGCCGCAAAATGGGGAAAAAACATGATTTTCAAGAGCGGTGGTATTACATAGTTTAATGTATAATTACTTTCAGTTAACTTTACTGTTAATTTTATTGGAAAGTTTGACCAAGTCAATCTTTCATTCCAATTGGCTTGAACTAGGCCTTATAAGAGCCGAATAGGGCCTAAACAAGGAGAAAACATGATTTTTAAGAGCCAGAAGTGGTATTACATAGTTTTTATGTAAAAATACTATTTAACTTTATTTCAAGACTTTAATTAGAAAGTTTAATCAACATCAAACTTTCAGTCCTGATTGCCATGAATTGGCTTATTTTAGAGCCGAATAGGGCCCAAACAGGGAGAAAAATTATTCTCAACAGCTGGAGTGGTAGTACATAGTTGTTATGAACAAATATTACTAGTGAACCTGATTTATTGTCTTAATTGGGAGATTTGGCCAAAACTCAAACTTTCAACCTCGGTAGGCATCTATGTCTTATATCAGAGCAAAATAGGGCTGAAACAGGGAGAAAATGTGATTTTTAAGAGCCTGGAGTAGTATTTATAGTTTTTGTTTTCAACTTCTTCAATTAACCTTGTTTTTTATCCTAATTGGGAAGTTTGACCAAATGTCAAACTTTTAGCTGATTGGCGTGAACTAGGTCTTAAACGAGTTTCAATAGGGCCTAACGAGGAGAAAACATAGTTTTCAAGTGCCGTGAGTGGTATTACATAGTTCAATGTATAATTAATTACTACTAATTAAACTTGTTTCTACTTTTAATTGGGTAGTTTGGCTAAAAGTCAAACTTTCAAGCCTGATTGGCTTGAACTAAGCCTTATAAGCCGAATAGGGCCAAACGGAGAGAAAAGTGATTTTCAAGGGTTGAGAGTGGATTACATAATTTCTATGTACAAGTCTACCATTTTACTTTTATTTTTAGCATCATGGGAAGTTTGACCAAATGTCAAATTTTAGCACCGATTGGCTTAATTAGGCCTTATAAGAGTCGAGTTGGGCCAAAACGGGGAGAAAAGGTGGCTCTCAAGAGTCAGGAGTAGTATTACATAGTTTTTTAATTACAATAACTACCAATTAACCTTGTTTCTAGTCTTAATTGGGAAGTTTGAACCAAAGTCAATCAACTTTCATCCTCGATTGGTATGAAGTAGGCATATAAGAGTCGAATAGGCCCAAACATGGAGAAAATAGGGTTTCTCAGAGTCGAGTATGGTATTACACATTTTCTATGTACAAATCCTATCAATTGGTAGTAACCATTTTACTGGTCTTAATTGAGAAGTTTAACTAAAAGTCAAACTTTCAACTCTGATTGGTCTGAACTAGGCCTTATAGGAGCCGAATAGGGCCTTAAAAAAAGGGAGAAAATATTGTTTTCAAGGTCGTGAGTGTATTACATAGTTTCTATGTACAAATACTATCATTAAATTTATTTCAAGTTTCAATTTGGAAGTTTGACCAAAGCCAAACTTTCAACCCCGATTGGCCTCAACAAGGCCTTATAAAAGCTGAAGAGTAAATAAACATAGGGAAAACTTGGTTCTCAGGAGTTGGGTGTTGTGATTCATAGTTTTCATGTATAAATACTATTAATTAAACTTATTTCTAGTCTTAATTGGAAAGTTCGATTAAAAACCAAACTTTCAGCCCCAATTGCCTAAATTAGGCCATATAGGAGCCGAATAGGGAACAAACAAGGGATAAGTGGTTCTCAAGAGTCGGGAGTAACATAGTTTCTATGTACATTATTTCTAATTAACCTTGTCTCTAGTATTAATTGGAAGTTTGAAAAAAGTCAAACTTTCGGCAATTGCTTGAAGTAGGCCTTATAAGAGCCGAGTAGGGCCCACATAGGGAGGAAACATGGCTCTCAGAGCCGAGAGTAGTGTTTCTATAGTTCTATGTATAATTACTACAAATTAATCTCATTTCTAGTCTTAATTGAGAAGTTTGATCAAAAGTCAAACTTTCATCCCTGATTAGGCTGAAGAAGCCATATAAGAGCCAAATAGGGTCCAAACAGGGAGAAAACATGGTTCTCAAGAGTCGAGAGTGATATTACATAGTTTTCTATATACAAATATTACCAATTAACCTTATTCCTAATCTTATTTGAAAGTTTAACCAAAAGTCAAATTTTCAGTATCGATTGGTCTATCTTAGAGAGACGAATAGGGCCAAATGGGGAGAAAACGTGATTTTCAAGAGCCATGAGTAGTATTACATAGTTTTTATATATAAATACTACATATTAACTTTGTTTCTATTCTTAATTGACAAGTTTGACCAAAGTCAAATTTTCAGTCCGATTGGCTTGGGTTAAGTCTTATAAGGGTTGAAAGGGCCTAAACGATGAGAAAACTGATTTTTAAAAGCCGGAAAGGATATTACATAGTTTTCAGCATATAATACTACCATTTAACCTTGTTTCTAGTCTTGATTCGGAAGTTTGACTAAAAACTAAACTTTCAGCCCAGATTGGACTAAACTAGATCTTATAAGAGCCCAATAGGGAACAAACATGGAGAAAACGTGAATCTCAAGAGCCAGGAGTAGTATAAAACATAGTTTCTATGTTTAATTACTTCCATTTAACCTTGTTTCAAGTATTAGTTGAGAAGTTTGACAAAAAGTCAAACTTTCTGCCTTGATTGGCCTGAATAATGCCCTATAAAAGCCGAGTAAGGCCAAAATGAGAAGAAAACATGTTTCTCAAGATACGGGAGTCATTACGCTTTCTAAGTACAAATAATGCGAATTAACCCTATTTCTAGCCTTAATTGGGATGTTTGACTAAAAGTCAAACATTCAGCTTCACTGCACTAGGCCTTAAAGGAGCCAAAAAGGGCAAACCTAGGCCATATAAAAGCAAATAGGGCCCAAATGGGGAGAAAACACGAATCTTAAAGCTGGGATGATAAGTTTCTATGTACAAATACTACCAATTAACCTTATTTTTTGTTTAATTGGGAAGTTTGACAAAAAGTCAAACTTTCAGCCCCGATTGGCCTGAACTACGCCATATAAGAGCCGAATAGGCTAACCAAGGAGACAATATGATATTCAAGAGCCGGAGTGGTATTACATAGTTTATATTACAAATACTATTAATTAAACTTATTTCTAGTCTTAGTAAGGTTTAACCAAAAGTTAAGCTTTCAGCCCCGATTTGGCTCGAACTGGGTATTATAAGAGACGAATAGGCCTAAACGGGAGAAAATGTGATTTTCAAGAGTCGAGAGTGGTATTACTAATAGTTTCTATATACGAATACTATCAACTAACCTTATTTCTAGTCTTAACTGGGAAGTTTTAATCAAAAATCAAACTTTCACCCTGATTGGCCTGAACTAAGCTTATATAAGCTGAATAAGGCCAAAATAGGAAAAAAACATGATTTTCAAGAGTTATGAGTGGTATTATATAGTTTTAATGCACAATTACTATCAATTAACCTTACTATTAGCTTTAATTGAAAGTTTGACCAAAAAGTCAACTTTCATCCCGATTGGCTTGAACTAGGCTTATAAGAGCCGAATGGGGCCTAAAAACAGGGAGAAAACGTGTTTTTAAGAGCCAAAGTGGTATTATATATTTTTAATGTACAAATACTATCAATTAACATTATTTCTAGTCTTAATTAAAGAGTTTATTCAAAAATCAACTTTCAGCCCTGATTGGTATGAATTAGGCCTATTTAGAGCCGAATATTGCCCAAACAGGGAGAAAAAATTATTCTCAATAGCCGGGAGTGGTAATACATTGTTGCTATGTACAACATTACTGATGAACCTTATTTCTTGTCTTAATTAGGAGATTGACAAAAAGTCAAACTTTCAACCCCAGTAGGCCTGAATCTGGTCTTATATAAGAGCAAAATAGGGCTGAAACAGGGAGAAAATGTGGTTTTTAAGAGCCTGGAGTAGTATTACATAGTTTTATTTTCAACTTCTTCAATTAACCTTGTTCTGATCCTAATTGGGAAGTTTGACCAAAATGTCAAACTTTCAGCTAATTGGCCTGACCTAGGTCTTAAAAGAGCTTAATAGGGTCCAAACGGGGAGAAAACTTAGTTTTTCAAGAGCCTTGAGTGGTATTACATAGTTCAATATATAATTACTATTAATTAAACTTGTTTCTAGTTTTAATTGGGGAGTTTGGCTAAAAGTCAAACTTTCATCCCCGATTGGCCTGAACTAAGCCTTATAAGAGCCGAATAGGGCGTAAAAGGGAGAAAGCATGGTTCTTAAGAGCCGAGAGTTATAACATAATTTCTAAGTACAAATACTATTAATAACCTTTTTCTACTCATAATCGGCAAGTTTGACAATTCAAATTTTCAGCCTCGATTGAATAGAACTCGGCCATATATGAGCCGACGAATAAGAAATAAACATAAGAAAAATGTAGTATTCAGAGATGAGAGTAGTATTATGAAATTTATATGTACAATTACTACTAATTAATCTTATTTCGAGTCTTAGTTAGAAAGTTTGACCAAAAGCCAAACTTTTCGCTTTAACTGGCCCAAACGTCAACTTCCTTATAAGTGCCACGTAGGGTCCAAACAGGGAGAAAAACGTGGTTCTCAAGAGCCAGGAGAAGTGTTACATAGTTTATATGCATAATTACATCTATTACTTGCTACTAGTCTTAATTAGGAAGTTTGACTAAAATTCAAACTTTCATCCCCGATTGGATTGAGCTAGGCCATATTGGAGCTGAATAGGGCCAGAATGGAGAGAATCGTGATTTTCAGGAGCCGGGAGTTGTATTACATAGTTTTTAGGTATAAATACTATCAACTAAACTTATTTCTAGTCTTAATTTGAAAGTTTGACCAAAGTTAAATTTTCAACACCGATTGCCTGAACTCGGCCTTATAAGAGCCACAATGGCCTAAACAGGGAGAAATTTTTATTTTTCAAGTGCCGGAAGTGGTATTACATAGTTTCTGCGTACAAATACTATAAATTAAACTTATTTCTAGTTCTAATTAGGAAGTTTGATAAAAGGTCAAACTTTCATTCCCGATTGGCGTGAACTAGATTATATATAAAAGCCGAATAGGGCCTAAACATGGAGAAAACATGATTTTCAAAAGCAAGGAGTGGTATATATAGTCTCTTTATATAATTATTTCCATTAAACTTGTTTCTAGTATTATCTAGGAAGTTTGACCAAAGTCAAACTTTCATTCCAGATTGGCCAAAGTAAACCATATAAGAGGCGAATAGGGCCCAAACGGGTAGAAAATGAGGTTCCTAAGAGTCGGGAGTAATATTACTTAGTTTCTATGCGAAAATTCTATCATTAGTTTCTATGCACAAATACTATTAATTAACCTTATTTCTAGTTTATTGGGAAGTGTGACCAAAAGCCAAACTTTCGGCCCTGATTGGCCTAAACCAGGCCTTAGTAGGGCCGAAATAGGGAAAAATATGGTTCTTAAGAGCTGGGAGTGGGATGAGATAGTTTCTATTTACAAAAGCTATTAATTAAGTTTATTTATAGTCTTAATTGGGAAGTTTGAATAAAAGTTAAACTTTCAGCATCGATTGACCTGAACTAAGCCGTTTAAGAGTCAAATAGGGAATAAACATGGGAAAATATGGTTTTCATGTGCCGGGAGCAGTATTACATTGTTTATATGGATAATTTCTATTAATTAACTTGTTTCTATTTCTTACTAGGAAGTTTAAACAAAAGCTAAACTTTCGTCCCTGACTGGCCTGAATTGAACTTATTAGAGCCGAGTAAGGCCTAAAAGGGGAGTAAACATGATTTTCAAGAGCTGGGAGTGATATTACATAGTCTCTATATACAAATACTATCATTAACTTATTTCTAGTCTTATTTGGAAAATTTGAATAAAAGTCAAACTTTCATTACCGATTGGCCTGAACTAGGCCATATAAGAGCCGAACAGGGTCCAAATTGGTAGAACATGTATTTCTCTTGAGCCGACAGTGGTGTTACATAATTTCTATGTAATATAACTACTAATTAACCTTATATAAGCCGAATAGTGTTAATTGGGAAGTTTGACCAAATGTACTTTCAATCTCGATTGGCCAAACTAGTCCATAAAAGAGCAAATAGGGCCTAAACGGAAAGAAATGTAGTTTTAAAGAGCCGTGAGTGGTATTACATAGTTTTTATGCACAAATACTACCAATTAATCTTATTTTTAGTCTTAATTGGAAAGTTTGACTAAAAGTCAAGCTTTTAGCCTCGAGTAGCCTGAATTAGGCTTATAAGAGCTGAAAGGGCCCAACGAGGAGAAAAAATTATTCAAGAGCCGAGAATAGTATTTCATTGTTTTTTGTACAAACGTTACTAATTAACTTATTTCTAATCTTAATTAAGAATTTTGACCAAAAGACAAATTTTTAACACCTGATTGGCTTGAATTTGGCCTTATATAAGAGCTATATAGGGCCCAACGGTAGGAAAACATTGGTTTTCAAGAGCCGAAAGTAGTATTCATAGTTTTACTTTCAACTTCTTCTAATAACCTTGTTTCTGGTCTTAAAATGGGAAGTTTGACCAAAAGTCAAACTTTCAGCCCCGATTGGCTTGACCAAGGCTTTATAAGAGCCGAATAGGGAAAAACATGATTCTCAAAAGCCAAGAGTGGTATTACATAGTTTCATGTATAAATACTACCAATTTACCTTATTTTTAGTCTTAATTCAGAAGTTCAACCAAATTCAAACTTTCACCCCCGATTTTCTTGAACTAGGCTTTATAAGAGCCGAATGGGGCCCAAACGGGGAGAAAACGTGATTTTCAAGAGCTTAGAGGTATTACATAGTTTTTAAGTATAAATACTACTAATTATCCTTATTTTGAGTTTAATAGGGAAGTTTGACCAAAGTTAAAACTTTCAACTCCTATTGGCCTGAACTATGCCTCATAAAACCCGAATAGGGAATAAATATGGGAAAACGTGGTGGAGTAGTTTTACATAGTTTTTATGTACAATAGTACCAATTAACCTTATTTTTAGTCTTCACTGAAAAGTTTGACCAAAAGTATCAGGGCCGAATAGGTCCCAAATAGGTAGAAAACGTGGTTCTCATGATCCGAGAGTAGTGTTACATAGCTTACTTATACTAATACTATCATTTAACCTTATTTATAGTCTTAATTTAGAAGTTTGACCAAAATCAAACTTTTAACCCCGATTGACCTAAATAGGCCCCTATAAGAGAGCCGTGAGTTTTCTTATATAGTTTCTATATACAATTACTATTAATTATCTTTATTTCTAATCTTAATTTGAAGTTTGACCAAAACACAACTTAAAAGCCTAGATTGGCCTGAAACTAAGCCTGATAAGAGCCGAGAAGGGCCTAAACGAGGAGAAAATATATTTTCAAGGGCTGAGAGTGGTATTACATAGTTTCTATGTACAAATACTAACAATTAACCTTATTTCTAGTCTTTATTGAGAAGTTGACCAGAAGTCAAACTTTCAACCCTGATTGTCTTGAATTAGGCATTATAAGAGCCGTATGGGCCCTAAATGGGAAGAACAAACAATATCTCAATAGCTGAGAGTGGTATTATATAGTTTCTATGTACAAAAATTACTAATTAACCTTATTTCTAGTCTTAATTAGGAAGTTTGTACAAAAGTCAAACTTTCAACCCTAGTTGGCCGGGACTTGTATTATATTGCCAATAGGGCCCAAACGAGGGGAAAACATATTTTAAGAGCCTGAAGCAGTGTTATATAGTTCCTTTGTTAATACTTCTAATTAAAATTATTTCTGGTCTTAGTTGGGAAGTTTGACCAAAAGTTAAACTTTCAACTTCGATTGGCCTGAACTAGGCTTTGTTAGAGCCGATCAAGGAAAAAACATGGAGAAAACGTATTCTCAAGAGCTGAAAGTAGTATTACAGTTTTCTATGCACAAGTAGTACCAATTAACCTAGTTTTTAGTCTTAATTGGGAAGTTAAACTTTCATCCACGATTGGCCTTCACTATTGGAGCCGAACGTGGTTCTCAAAGGCCAGGAGTGGTATTACATAGTTTCGATGTACAAATACAACAAATTAACCTTATTACTAGTACAAATTGGGAAGTTTGGCAAAAAGTTAAACTTTTAAACCCCGATGGGCCTGATTAGGCATTGTTAGAACCGAATAGGGCCCAACGGGAAGAAAACATGATTTTAAAAAACTGGAGTTCTATTACCTAATTTCTATGCATAAATACTACCAATTAACCTATTTCTAGTCTTAGTTGGGAAGTTTGACCAAAGTGAAACTTTCATTTCAGCCCTGATTGGTGATTGGTAGTCAAAAGTGCATTTTTATCATAACATTTACCATCACATTTTCATATTTATTCATTTAATTCTGCACAATTTAAATATTTTATTATTTATTGTGTGCAGGCCTTGAATTATTATTTTAATAATAAATAAAGCTTAATGAAGCCCAAAAGCCCACATTTGAAGCCCAGTGCAAAAGTGCAAATATCAATTGTCAAAGTGCAATATACAAGGGCTAAAGTTGCAAATATCAAAGATGAGGGAAGGATAGACTTCTACCCAACCCTAAACTCTTGCAGATAGGATAAAAGCCAAGATAAGATGCAGAGATAAGGAAATTCGTTCAAAAGAGATTGGGAGAATTCCAAATCTAGATAACTTGATTCCCAAGTTATATCCATATCCCACGATAAAGAGCCAGGATGCAGCTTCCAGAAGCAGGCGCCCAGATGGATGGACCAGGAGAAGCCACGCGCCAAAGCGCGTGGCCAGATGCCACTGTATTGCCGCAGAATCGCGGCAAAAGCCGCAATTCTGCGGCAGTCTGATCTTATCTAGCTACCAGATTTCGTGGGCAACTTTATCCAGGACTCTTCGATATTCTGCACCTATAAATACCCCCTGCAGTGCAACGTACAGAGCGTCCAGCGTCCAGCGAAGAGCCAAGGGCCAAAAGTTAGGGTTTAGGTTTTTTTCTTCTCTTCTAGGTTAGATTTTCTTTCCTCCTTTGTAAATTTTATTTTCTTTTTGTAAAAGCTGAGAGGAGATGATGTATTCATGGAGGAAGGGATCTGCTTGTACTGATGGTGACAGTCGGTGTAAGTGTTATTTTTCACCATTGTTTAATAATCGAATCAAGTTTGTCTTTATTTCTTTTATTATTTCATGTTCTTCAATTCTTGTTTTTATTCTTGTTTTATTTTATTTTATTTATTCTTGTTCAATCTTGTGTATCTCAGTATTCACTCTCTTTTATTTTTCTCTCTAATGCTTTTGCGAACAATGAGACCCAATTGTATTGAACTGCCTAGCCAAGAAGAATCCTTGATGGCTTATGGCGATGAACATCCTATATGCCATACTTGCAAGTCTTCCGAGAAAAGGTAAATCATCGCACGGATCGAAGGTAAGCAGGCTGAAGAGGTTTGTACGTGTTATCTTCTTTCTTTTTGTTTTTCTTTAGATTAGATCCATATCTCCCCACATCTTCTTAAATTTTTTCTACCACTTCATTGTAAATACCACTGCTAATAATAAAAAAATAAATTTTTAGAGTAAAACTTACAAACGCTTCCATCGCTAGTCCCCCCTGAGGATCACGACCCGCATAGCCTTTGCTACCGCGGATAGTATTGAGCACCTCGCACACTCTATATTTCTTAAATCTAAAATTGTTTATTTTCGTGTGCAGGAAACTCGATCAACAAATTGGGCGTCGTTGCCGGGGAGGGACGGTAAGTTTTTTTATCTTAAAAAAAAAAAAAATTATTACTATTCTTTTTATTCTTTTCTGTTTGCGGTTTTGGAGAACAGGAAACAGAAACATAGCATCAGCAGTGGACATACAGCTATTAGTGTGCCTCTGCCCTCGAAGGCAAGCACCAGAACCTA
Organism: Agave tequilana; assembly: GCA_038442645.1. Classification (NCBI taxonomy): domain Eukaryota; kingdom Viridiplantae; phylum Streptophyta; class Magnoliopsida; order Asparagales; family Asparagaceae; genus Agave; species Agave tequilana. The sequence goes on along the minus strand of JAVJIF010012186.1, from coordinate 45,726 downwards.
CTGTATTGCCGCGGATCCGCGGCCAGAGCCGCGGAAATGCGGCAAAACAGAGGAACTACTGATTCAACTTTTTGCAGGTTGCTGCAAATTATAAATCTGTTTACTGACTCTCTATTCTGTTTTGTTCTGTGATATACCTGTAAATTGCTAATAATTCAACAGTAAATTATTTGTTGTTAAAAATAAAATTGATTAGACATTTGCATATTAGGCACGTGTCTTTTCAATTTATTTATTTTTACTGTTGAAGAGTGCTGGGGAGGCAAGGTACGTACGCATTGCATGTAGAATATGACTCATCTCTTGGTTGATTTTTCTGCTTTGAGTGATTCTATCTATTTATCTTGTACACTTGCACTAATTCATCTTAAGGGCATAACCCATTAACAAGATAAGGTGGGATTTCATCACCTTCCTTAGCCCAAAAATCATATCCAAAGCACTCACTAACCCAAGCCTAACTTGAAAATTAGTATACGTTGGCCCTAGGGACATCTCGGACTCAATAGGAGATTATCCTAAGGGGGAACAGTGTTGGAAGTTGACTCTTTCCAAATCAGTGTCTAGGAAGGGGATTGAGGGCCGAAAGCCCGAAGATTGGTGGTTATTTAATTAAGGAATGTCTTTGACGGAAAACCTCCCCACCACTCTTGCCCTGACCTGGCTGATTAACTTGTGGTCAAAGTCTGCACCCTACCTCCTGTGGACAGTCTAACCAGTTAGGAGTCGTCTAGGTCATAGGTCTACCCTAACTTAGGTTAGAATTTTTCTTTTTTTTGTTTGTTTATTTGTTTGTTTTGTTTGTATTGGTGTGATATGGCATATAATAATAATTCTAATTTTAATCCATATTACACACCAAACTCTTTTTCGGATATTACCAACCCGGCATATCATAACTTTGACCATCTAGTGTGCCAGAATGGTCTTATCCGAATGAATATAACCCACACCCTCCATCTTATGACATATGTCCATAATAATTTCAACTCGTCACAGAGTTCATGGGGTTTCGAGTCCCCCGAGTTTAATTCTCAACCAAATTGTCCTTCATATCCATCTAGTCCACATTCTTTCAATGATTCATACTCTGATCCCCCCATTCAGAATAGATTACCATCTATCGGGAAATGATAAGTATGCACGAGTCCAAGCAACAACCACCATCAATCTTAGACATGATGGTGCGTGAGTCCACCGACTCACACTTCATCACGATTACACTTCCTTTTTCCAAGCCCAATCACAAAAGAGGCTTGAAGCCATGACTCAGGCTAGATTAGCTCGTGAGCATGACATAGATTTGATGGTTCAATCCTTACGTTCTCACCGTCCGGCTAATTCTGATATCGCTGACCACTCTTTAGAGCCGACGAACCAAGTTGCTTTGGACAAGAAGATTCTATTTCAGTGCCATCAATTGAACTTGCCGAAACTCCAATTCTTGATAATTTGGCAAGTTTTTTTCCTTTCCTGAAATAGAACTTGAGATGAATATGATCTTGATCCCCACTTCTGATCATTTTTATTTCCTTTCTGATCCAATAATGACTCCAGTGTCTTCACCTGATTTCACTTTTCCCGAGTCAACATTGGATCCTATTCCAATTCATAATGAAATTGAATCACCCATTTTTAGATGATCATATTGAACTTGACCAATTGTGCAATTTTGAAAATCCTATGGATAAATTGGCAAGTTCTTTTTATTACATTGAACCCAATGAGATATGCGACCTAGATTCTCACAATCTCTTTACTTCTAAAACTGATTGTACAATTCTGACGGAAGATGTTGACCTTAGTTTTGAAGAATTGTATGGCGATGAGCTAGAATTCCTTAATATTGGAAGTAAAGAGATATCACCCATATTAGGTCACATTCCATTGTGGGAAGAAGATTGTGGACTTGAGTTTCAATTTCTTGACTTGGACTCAATTCTTGAACCTAACCCGACTCCTGAGCCCTTACTTGATTTGAGCATCTTCCTTGAGTCGGTATTCGTTCCCGTACCTATAATGTTCAAGTCAATAATTCCATCTTTTCATACTCCATTTTGGGACAAGGAGTTGAGACAATTAACTCTGAAATTTATTTTGAAATTTGGAAATTTGATGGGGTGGAAATACTAAAAATTGATTATACATATATTTTAGTGGGTTATGTAAGGAAAGTTTCTGGTGGGTTCCACAAATTATCTGTTATCTTGATTGGGCCGCATTTCGTGGACCAATTAGACCACCTCCGAAACCACCACCCTAAGGTAACTTCCTCCCTTGTTCTGTTTCATGCATATATGCATTCATTCATACATTGAGGACAATGCATGAGATAAGTGTGGGGGTGGGCTTTACTAACATACTAACATAAGTAGACACTAACAAAATTTGCTAATAAAAAAAAATTAAAATTAAAAAAAATGTTATAAAAAGGACAGTATTTTGACTTATTTTTTGAAAGAAACCTAAGTTAGTTTTAAGGATTAGAAAAATCATGATTAGGATTTCTAAAAACTTGGTCAAAATAAATAAATTGTTGAATTTTTAAGTATAGGAGGAGAAATTGAATAAGTAGTTAGTCTTAATTTTTACCTTAATGAAATGTGCATACCAAATGCATATCTAGGATTCTAAGACAAAGACCTTGTGCCTCATGAAAAAAAAAGAAAAAAAAAAGAAAAAAAATCACCAATTAAGCTGATACATGTGCCTCAAGAAGCATAAGTATTCATGCTTAAAGGTGAGTAAATAAAATAAAGTCCTTAGTTTTGGGGCCTAGTTCACTCGAATTTGAGTCCGCGGGGTGCTTTCTCACCTGGTGCCCTAAAGCCAACCGGTTTGGGAGTCGACTTTAAGTTCGCTACATGGGTGGATTAGAAAGCCTAATAAAACTAAGAAATATGATATATGTATTAACACATCTAATAGTCAATTAGTTAGGTATGAGGGCCTCAAGAAGCCTTAATGCTTATACGAAAGAAAATTAGATGCGTTATACATATTAAAAAAAAAAGAAAAAAAATATATATATAGAGGCATGAGAGTCCAAGTTAAGGAATTCCTAGTATAAATTCATAAGGATGCATATGATTTTTGGTAACGAAAAAGACTATATTAGAAGTTCAATTTTGACCCTTACCTAAAATGAAAACAATTAACTTTATTAAGACTAAGTTTAAGAATGAATAAAAATGATAATCCTAAAACTTATAAACTACTTAGTCTCTTCAATAATAATTCAAATATTTTCTTTTTATGGATTTTGTGGGTGCAATCCGCTGAAAACCCTCACGAGACAACACTCGTCCTCTAGGGTAACCTAGAGGTTTAACGGCTTGTTGCACGTGCTAAGTGCAACCGTGATTCCTACGAAAGTGAGTTAGGTTAGATTATTTTTCTTTTTCTTTTTCTTTGTTTTTACTCGAGGACGAGCAAAAAGATAAGTGTGGGGGTGTGATTGGTAGTCAAAAGTGCATTTTTATCATAACATTTACCATCACATTTTCATATTTATTCATTTAATTCTGCACAATTATTAATATTTTATTATTTATTGTGTGCAGGCCTCGAATTATTATTTTAATAATAAATAAAGCTTAATGAAGCCCAAAAGCCCACATTTGAAGCCCAAGTGCAAAAGTGCAAATATCAATTGTCAAAGTGCAAATATACAAGGGCTAAAGTTGCAAATATCAAAGATAGGGAAGGATAGACTTCTACCCAACCCTAAACTCTTGCAGATGAGGATAAAAGCCAAAGATAAGATGCAGAGATAAGGAAATTCGTTCAAAAGAGATTGGGAGAATTCCAAATCTAGATAACTTGATTCCCAAGTTATATCCATATCCCACGATAAAGAGCCAGGATGCAGCTTCCAGAAGCAGGCGCCCAGATGGATGGACCAGGAGAAGCCACGCGCCAAAGCGCGTGGCCAGATGCCACTGTATTGCCGCAGAATAGCGGCAAAAGCCGCAATTCTGCGGCAGTCTGATCTTATCTGGCTACCAGATTTCGTGGGCAACTTTATCCAGACTCTTTGACATTCTGCACCTATAAATACCCCCTGCAGTGCAACGTACAGAGCGTCCAGCGTCCAGCGAAGAGCCAAGGGCCAAAAGTTAGGGTTTAGGTTTTTCTTCTTTCTTCTAGGTTATATTTTCTTTCCTCCTTTGTAAATTTTATTTTCTTTTTGTAAAAGCTGAGAGGAGATGATGTATTCATGGAGGAAGGGATCTGCTTGTACTGATGGTGACAGTCGGTGTAAGTGTTATTTTTCCACCATTGTTTAATAATCGAATCAAGGTTTGTCTTTATTCTTTTATTATTTCATGTTCTTCAATTCTTGTTTTTATTCTTGTTTTATTTTATTTTATTTTATTCTTGTTCAATCTTGTGTATCTCAGTATTCACTCTCTTTTATTTTTCTCTCTAATGCCTTGCGAACAATGAGACCCAATTGTATTGAAACTGCCTAGCCAAAGAAGAATCCTTGATGGCTTATGGCGATGAACATCCTATATGCCATACTTGCAAGTCTTCCGAGAAAAGGTAAATCATCGCACGGATCGAAGGTAAGCAGGCTGAAGAGGTTTGTACGTGTTATCTTCTTTCTTTTCTTTCTTTCTTTAGATTAGATCCATATCTCCACATCTTCCTAAATTCTTTTCTACCACTTCATTGTAAATACCACTGCTAATAATAAAAAGATAAATTTTTAGAGTAAAACTTACAAACGCTTCCATCGCTAGTCCCTCCCTGAGGATCACGACCTGCATAGCCTTTGCTACCGCGGATAGTATTGAGCACCTCGCACACTATTATTTCTTAAATCTAAAATTGTTTATTTTCGTGTGCAGGAAACTCGATCAACAATTGGCCAGAACTAGGCCGTACAAAAGTCAATAGCAAATAAACATAGGGTAAATGTGGTTTTCAAGAATCGAGATTAGTATTACATAGTTCCTATATAATTACTACAAATTAGCCTCGTTTCTTATCTTAATTGGGAAGTTTGACCAAAAGTCATTCTTTCATCCCCATTTGGCTTGAACTAGGCCATATAAAAGCCGAATAGGGCCTAAACAAGGTAAAAACATGATCTTCAAGGGCCGGGAGTGGTATTACATAGTTTCTATATACAAATACTACCAATTAATTTCTACTCTTATTGGGAAGCTTGACCAAAAGTAAAACATTCAGCGCCAATTGGCCTCAACTTTATGACAGCCAAATAGAGAACAAACATGGGGAAAATGTGATTTTTCAGTGCCTGGAATAGTATTACATAGTTTTTGTGTACCATTACTACAAATTAATCATTTTTTGACTTAATTGGGAAGTTTGATCAAAAATCAAATTTTGATCGTCGATTGGCCTGAATTAGGCCATATAAGAGCCGAATAGGGCCCAAATGGGTAGAAAATATGGCTCTCTGGAGCTGAGAGTACTGTTACATAGTTTATATGTGCAAATACTACCAATTAATCTTATTTTAAGTTTTAATTAGAAAGTTTAACCAAAAATCAAATTTTCAGTCCTGATTGGCCTGAACTAGGCCTTATAAGAGCAGAAAAATGCTAAAACGGGAGAAAATATAATTTTCAAGGGCCGGGAGTGGTATTGCATAATTTTTATATACAAACACTACTACTTAATCTTATTCCTAGTCTTAATTGAGAATTTTGACTAAAAGGCAAACTTTCAGCCCTAATTGACCTAAAGTAGGCCACACATAAGCCGAGTATGCCCTAAACGAGAAGAAAATGTGATTTTCAAGAGCCGCAATTGGAATTACATACTTTCCATATACAATTACTATTAATTAATATTATTTCTAGTCTTAATTGAAATATTTGACCAAAAGTCGTACTTTCAGCCCCGATTGGCCTGAACTATGTCTTATAAGAGTTGAATAGGTCTAAATAAGGGAAAAACGTGATTTTTAAAGTCAGGAGTGGTATTACATAGTTTCTATGTACAAATACTACCAATTAACCTTATTTCTAGTCTTAATTCAGAAGTTTGACAAAAAGTCAAACTTTCATTCTGATTGGCCTTAATTAGTTCTTATTAGATTCGATTAGTGCCCGAACAGGGAGAAATTTTTTCTCAAGAGACAGGAGTGGTGGTACGTAGTTTCTATGTACAAACATTTCGAATTAACCTTATATTTAATCTAAATTAGGAAGTTTGACTAAAAGTCAAACTTTCAACCCCGATTTGGCCAGAACTTGGCCTTATATCAGAGCCAAATAGGGCCTAAATGGGGAGAAAACGTGATTTTCAAGAGCCAAGAGTAGCATTGCATAGTTATATTTTCAACAACTTCTATTAACCTTGTTTCTGGTCCTAATTATGAAGTTTGACGAAAATTCATATTTTTAGCCCATTAGCCTGAACTAGCCTTATAAGTGCCAAATAAGGCCCAGACAGGGAGAAAAGGTGATTTTCAGGAGCCGCGAGTGGTATTACATAGTTTTACGTACAATTACTATTAATTAAACTTGTTTCTACTCTTAATTGGTAAGTTTGACCAAAAGTCAAACTTACAGCCCCGATTGGCCTGAAATAGGCCTTATAAGAGCCGAATGGGGGCCTAAATGAGAAGAGAACATAATTTTCAAGAACCGCGAGAGGTATTACATAGTTCTATGTACAAATACTATCAATTAATCTTATTCTAGTCTTAATTAGAAAGTTTGACCAAACGCCAAACTTTTATTCCTGATGGGCCTGAACTAGGCAATATAAGAGCCAATATGGCCTAAAACGGGTAGAAAATGTGGTTCTTCTGAGCCAAGAGTGGTGTTACATAGTTTCTGCATAGAATTACTGCTAATTAACAATATTTTTACTCTTAATTTAAATGTTTGAGTAAAAGTCAAATTTCAGCCCCGATTGGCCTGAACTGGGTTTTATAAGAGCCGAATAGGGCCCAAATGGGGAGAAAACGTTGTTTTCAAGAGCCGGGAGTGCTATTTCATAGTTTTTATCTACAAATACTACCAATTAGCCTTATTTCTAACCATAATTGAGAAGTTTGATTAAAAATCAAACTTTCAGCCCTGATTAATCTGAAATAGACTGTAACACCCCGCTCCCGGAATACGTACTTAGTTGCGTATTCAGATTTTTCGATCGTATTTTTCAATTTACTTCCTGTATTTGTTTTGTATTGTGAATTATTTATATGATCGTTTTGTCTTGGATCCGGATTCACGGACTCAGATCCCGCCCTAGTCTGAACCGAGGACCCGATCCTAGGGTAATACTCGATTTGGTCTTTCTGGTATTTAGATTTGACCGATTTTAGTTTTAAACATCATTTTTCAATATTTTAGATTTTCTATGATTTTCTGGAATTTTCCTGAATTAAATTGAAAATCTTCAAAACCGGTGTCGACTAGTGCCGCTGACCGATTCCCGGATTTTTAATTTACAAACGGATTGGAATTACTAGAAGTGCCTTTTTACATTATTTCTTAAAATCACATTTCCTATCTAAATACTTTTTCTGAGGATTTTATGAATTTATGAAAATTCCACCGGATTCGGTGTCGGCCAGTATCGCTGGTTGATTCCAGGATTTTTAGTTTACAATCGGAACTAAATTTCTGAATTCCGCTTTCACTTTACTTCTTAAAATCATATTTTATTTTTAATACATTTTCTGGGATTTTTCGGAATTTATCAAAATCCGGCCGACCCGGTGTAGACCGGTATCGGCGGTTGACTTCCGGATTTTTAATTTGAAAACGGGATTTTATTTCTGAAAACCGATTTCATATTATTCCTCAGGATGAAATTTTCTACCTCTGGGTATTTTTGGGGATTTTTCCGGAACAGTCGATATTTCACGACCATATTATAATATTATTATTTTTGTCGAATTTTCTATTTTCTTTCTTTCTTTTCCCTTCTTTTCTCAACCGACTCCAGCCCACTCCCCTCCACGTGGGCGACACCACCTCACCCCCTCCCTTCATTAAATCCCTCTCCCATCCATCCATCAATCCCTTCTCCCTTTTCTTTTCCTTTTCTTTTCTTTTTCTTCTCTTTATCTTTTTCTCTTCTTTCTCTTTTCTTTCATTTTTCTTTTCTTTCTTCTTCTTCCCCTGCTGCCAACGACCGCCTCCTCCTCCTCCTTCTTCCCCCAAATTCTCTCCCTCTCTCCTTTCAACCTCCAATCTCTCTCTAAATTCTCTCTCTCCATCTCCTCCTCTTTCTTCTCTACCCTTCAATTTCTCTCACCTCTCTCTCTTCCTCCCGCGAGATCTGGCCCCATCCACCACCACGCCGGCGATCCTCTCTCTCCTCCGGCGCCCCAATGGGGCCGACCGCCGCCGGCGCGCTGCCGGCGGCCTGGGCGCGGCCACGGCGGCCGGGGCACACCGGGGGGCCAGGAGGCCCCCCCTGTGCGCGGGCTTGGAGGGGGCAGCAGCCCCCTCCCTTCTCCCTCTTTGGGGTGGCCGGAGGCCACCCCAGCCTGCTCCGGCCACGGCGGCCGGCGCAGTTCCATGCGCCTCCCTGGCCGCAGCCAGGGAGCGGCCGGACCAGCCCAGGCCAGAGCCTGGGCTGGCGTAGGCAAGGGGGCTGCTGCCCCCCTGTCCTTCTCTCTCCCCTTTGGGGTGGCCGGCGGGGCCACCCCTGACCGGCGGCCCTCCGGTGGCCGCCGGCGCCGTCTCTGGCAGGGCCGCGGCCAGGCCTCCTGGCCTGGCCGTGGGCTGTTGGGGAGGGGGCAGCAGCCCCCTCCTGTTCTCTCTCTCTCTCTTCTCTCTCCAGATCCTCTCTCTCTCCTCTCTCTACACTTTCTCTCCCTCTCTCTACTAAGCCTCTTTCTCTCTCATCAGTTTCTCTCTCCAATCTCTCTCTCACTCTAGCTCTCTCTCTCTCCTGAATTCTCTCTCTCCTCTCCCTAATCTCTTTCTCTCTAGATCTCCCTCTCTCCTCATTTTCTGCATCTCCCCCTTGTGTCCCACTCCCCGGCTCTCCCTTTCTCTGATTAATTAATAGACGCGAACTCATCCCCGCGTCTAAACAATTCCTTAACGCGATCCTCGCGTTCTCGTGTTAACACGATGCGGAGATAATACCCGCGTCTGTGTTCTCCTCGTGCCCTGACTTGAACGCGGGTCTCGAACCCCGCGTTTGTGATTACCGCGTCTGCTATTCCTGCGACGCGACTCTCGCGTCTGCGACCCCCGCGTCTCACTCTCATAAGCCCGCGTCTCCCTGTGTCTCTTTCTCTCTCTAGGTTTCTCCCCCTTTCTCTCTCTAACTCTTTCTCTCTCCTCTTTACCTTCTCTCTCCAATATTTTCATATTATTATATTTTATGGCGCGTGCGCGAGTTCCATGGATTTCGGCATTTCTGGTGATTTAGGCGAGTGTCCTCGCTCTCGCCTCCATTTGGGTTTTCCCGCTTTGTCGGGTCGACATGTATTTTATTCCATGTTTCTATGTATTCTGTTTTGGGCTGAGTCCCTGTATCTGTGTATGGCCGAGTGCCAATGACTGGACATGTATTGCTCTGTGACGAATGCTTGTATTAGGGTAGTTTCATTCTTGTACATATACCATGCCTGTGATGTATTGTACTGCTTTATACTATGCGTGGCCGACCCTTCAGCCTCCGGTCCCTCACTATCTCGAAAGAGGCGTGATTGGGATCGTCAGGTTTCTCATTCAGCCTCCGGTCTCTCACTATCTCGAAAGAGAGTGATTAGAACCGTCAGGTTTCTCTGGACCCTTCAGCTTCCGGTCTCTTACTATCTCGAAAGAGACGTGATTGGGATCGTCAGGTTTCTCAGCTCTGTCTGGTGAGCATACTTAGCGCTCAGTGCTTTATTCACTAAATTCGTTTAGGCGAGTTGCTGCCGGATTTTCTATTCGTATCTTAAACCGAGTTGTCCCGGTAACCTTGCAGAGCGCATTAGTGTCTAAACTCTGTTCGCTGCCTGTGCCTCCAGCTTGTTCAGCTCCGCCTGGTTATCATGATCAGTGTCCAGCACTTTACCACTATATTCGTCTAGGCGAGATGCTGCCGGATTTTCTACTCGCACTTTAAGCCGAGTCATCCCGGTAATCATGCCAGACGCTCCAGTGTTAAATACTGTTTGCTGTCTGTACACTCCAGCTTGCTCAGCTCCGCTTGATTGTGCTCAGCTACTATTCTACCACATGCCATGTATTTACCTAATATGTTAAACACTTGACATGCTTTACTTAGTACCTGTCAATTGCATGCTAATATCTCACACCAGTCTATCTCACTTGTTAAATTATATTTATCACCCGACATGCTACCACTTGGCAAGACCCCTTGTTATGACATGACTTGCCACCGGATTATTATCAACCTCTTGACATGACTTGTCACCTGCCAAATATCATCCTCCTGTCATGCTATCACTTGACACCCGGCATGATATACTTGACCTGTGATTATCTCATTTACGGGAATACTATACTTGTTATCCTGCATTACATGCAGTGACTTGAATCTTGTACTTGTTATCCTGTATTATATATACAGTGACCTGAATCTGCAGTACTCATGCACTCCTGAACTCCTGATCCTGTCTTGTACCTGCTATTCCCGTAAATTTGATAAATACATAATAAATCATAAAAAGGAACAACTTGCATCGGTCGGGGGAAACTTGCGGCTATCAATATGTGTTCATGTTTACAGTAGTACTAGGCATGTTGTGCAACTAAAACTTCCGGTCTGACCTGTGGGCCTCCAGGCGACCGAGGGGAGTGCTGGCTCCCTCCTTCTTGGTACCATCTTGTTAAGGGCATTCTATAAGACCCTCCTGATCGCCTTGCGGCAGGTTCTGTCCACCAAGCAACGGAACAATCCTGGGCCGTGGTCCCGGGTATGTACGGGACCCACTGTAAACATAGTTCGTTGATACCCCCGTTGGTTTCCAATAACAACCTTGCTTTACTCGGATATGGATATATGTGTGCTGGGACGCTAGTTCACATATCTAGACATCAGGGTAAGACGAGTAATAATAATAATAAAAGATGCCAACCATTGGATCTGTTGTATGCTTTGCCGAGCTTGCTTCTATCGGGTTTTACATTGGATTTCCGGTTTTATGATTTTTATTATATTAACTGCTCATACCCTGCTCTATCCCTTGTCTTCTATTCCACCAGTCTCCTGTTCTTATCTTCTCATACCATGAGTACTTCCTGTTTGATACTACTTGTCTTATATCTACTTGCTCCTACATGCCTATGCTCACGACACGGTTTTCAATGCATGATTATGATTCGGTTTTATCGATACACTGGTACTTATCTCAGCACGCCATCTGGCATTTGTATCACCACTCGCCTGGGGAGTTTCATCTGACTCCCCTGGATCCTCATGTCCAGGTTTTGGAGCTTGAAGCGTGTGAATTCCTCCAGTTGCTGATTAGAGTGGCGCAGCTGAAGCATGGATCCCCAGCAGACCGTCTGGAGCTCTATCCTTCCAGGGCCCCCCTGTGTGCCTCTCGAGTTTTCCTTTTGTAAACTCGTGAGTGCCTTATACTGTTCATACTTGTACATCTCTTTGTAATCTCGCAATTGCGCATATCAGTGATGTAATATTCATGTAATATTGGATCACCTCTGGTGATAACTTTGTAATTGTACTCATATGTTGGAATGTATAATGCACCACTTGCTTCCGTACTCTGATTCTTGCCTGTACTGATGCTTAGCGTATATACGTGAGGGTATTTCTGACCTGCGTATATACGTCGCAGTAACGTCTCCGTACCCGCCGGATCGGGGCGTTACATAGACCTTATAAGAGTCGAATAAAGCCTAAATGGGGAGAAAAAGTGATTTTCAAGAGCCATGAGTGGTATTATATAGTTTCTATATTCGAATACTACAAATTAATCTTGTTTCTTGTCTTAATTGAGAAGTTTGATCAAAAACCAAACTTTTAGCCCTAATTGGACTAAACAAGGCCTTATAACCTATGTAGTTCTCAAGAGGCGGGAGTAGTATTATTTAATTTGTATGTACAATTACTTCCAATTAACCTTGTTTATTGTATTAATTGGGAATTTCACTAAATGTCAAACTTTCAACCCTGATTGGCCTGAACAAGGCCTTATATGAGCCGAGTAAGGCCCAAACGGGGAGAAAACTTTGTTCTCAAGAGCGGGAGTAGTATTACATGATTTCTAACTAAAAGTCAAATTTTCAGCCCTGATTGGCCTGAACTAGGCCTTATAAGAGCAGAAAAATGCCAAAATGGGAGAAAATATGATTTTCAAGGGTCAGGAGTGGTATTGCATAGTTTCTATATACAAAAACTATTACTGAATCTTATTCCTAATCTTAATTGAGAATTTTCACTAAAAGACAAACTTTCAGCCCTGATTGACCTGAACTAGGCCACACATGAGCCGAGTATGGCCTAAACACGAAGAAAATGTGATTTCAAGAGCCGCGAGTGGTATTGCATACTTTCCATATACAATTACTATTAATTAATATTATTTCTAGTCTTAATTAAAATATTTTACCAAAAGTCGTACTTTCAGCCCTGATTGGCCTGAACTATGTCTTATAAGAGTTGAATAGGTCTAAATAAGGAGAAAACGTGATTTTCAAGAGTTAGGAGTGGTATTACATAGTTTCCATGTACAAATACTACCAAGTAACCTTATTTCTAGACTTAATTCAGAAGTTTGACCAAAAGTCAAACTTTCAGCCTGATTGGCCTGAATTTAGCCTTATTAGATTCGATTAGTACCCAGATAGGGAGAAATTTTTTCTCAAGAGACGGGAGTCGTGGTACGTAGTTTCTATGTACAAACATTTCTAATTAACCTTATATCTAATCTATATTAGGAAGTTTGACCAAAACTCAAACTTTCAACCCCGATTTGGCCAGAACTTTGCCTTATATCAGAGCAAATAGGGCCTAAATGGGGGGGGGGAACGTGATTTTTAAGAGCCAAGAGTAGTATTACATAGTTATATTTTCAACAACTTCTATTAACCTTATTTCTGGTCCTAATTAGGAAGTTTGACGAAAATTCATATTTTTAGCCCATTGGTCTGAACTAGGCCATATAAGAGCCAAATAGGGCCCAAACAGAGAGAAAAGGTGGTTTTCAGGAGCCGTGAGTGGTATTACATAATTTTACTTACAATTACTACTAATTAAACTTGTTTCTAGTCTTAATTGGTAAGTTTGATCAAAAGTCAAACTTACAGCCCCGATTGGCCTGAAATAGGCCTTATAACAGCCGAATGGGCCTAAACGAGAAGAAAAACATAATTTTCAGGACCTGCGAGAGGTATTACATAGTTCTATGTACAAGTACTATCAATTAATCTTATTCTAGTTTTAATTCGAAAGTTTGACCAAAAGTCAAACTTTCATTCCTGATTGGCCTAAACTAGGCAATATAAGAGCCGAATATGGTCTAAAACGGGTAGAAAATGTGGTTCTTATGTGCCAAGAGTGGTGTTACATAGTTTCTACGTAGAATTACTGCTAATTAACCATACTTTTACTCTTAATTTAAATGTTTAAGTAAAAGTCAAACTCTCAGCCCCGATTGGCCTGAACTAGGCCTTATAAGTGCCGAATAGGGCCCAAATAGGAAGAAAACGTTGTTTTCAAGAGCCGGAGTGCTATTACATAGTTTTTATCTACAAATACTACCAATTAGCCTTATTTCTAGCCATAATTGAGAAGTTTGATTAAAATCAAACTTTCAGCCCCGATCAGTCTGAAGTAGACCTTATAAGAGCCGAATAGAGCCTAAATGGGGAGAAGAAGTAATTTTCAGGAGCCGTGAGTGGTATTACATAGTTTCTATATTCAAATACTACCAATTAACCTTGTTTCTAGTCTTAATTGAGAAGTTTGATCAAAAACCAAACTTTTAGCCTTAATTGGACTAAACATGGCCTTATAACAACGTGGTTCTCAAGAGCCGGGAGTAGTATTACATAATTTCTATGTACAATTACTTCCAATTAATCTTATTTATAGTATTAATTGGGAATTTCACCAAATGTCAAACTTTTACCCTGATTGGCCTGAACAAGGCCTTATATGAGCCGAGTAAGGCCCAAACGGGGAGAAAACTTTGTTCTCAAGAGCCAGGAGTAGTATTACATGATTTTTAAGTACAAATAATACCAATTAATCTTATTTTTAGTCTTAATTGGGAAGTTTGAATAAAAGATAAACTTTCTGCCCTGATTGGTCTGCACTGGGACTTATAAGAGCTGAAAAGGGCCTAAACGAGGACAAAACGTGATTTTTGAGAACCGTGAATGGTGTTACATACTTTCTATGTACAAATAATACCAATTAACCTTTCTACTCTTAATTGGTAAATTTGACCAAAAGTCAAAGTTTCATCCTAGTTGGGCAAACTGGCCATGTAAAAGCCGAATGGGGCCCAACAGGCAAAAAACATGGCTCTTAAGAGCCGAGAGTGGTATTACATAGTTTTTATGTACAAACAACCATTAGCCTTATTTGTAGTTTTAAATGGAAAGTTTGACCAAAATCAAACTCTCAGCCCAATTGGCCTGAGCTAGGCGTTATAAGAGCCGAATTGGGAATAACATGAGGAAAACATGATTTTCAAAAGATGAGAGTAGTATTACAAGTTTCTATGTACAATTACTATCAATTAACCTTGTTTCTAATCCTAAATGGTTTGACCAAAAGTCAAACTTTCATCCCGGATTGGCATGAAATAGGCCATAGAAGAGCCAATAGGGCCTAAAACGTGATTTTCAAGAGCCAGAAGTGGTATTACATAGTTTATATATAAAATACTATCAATTAAAGTTATTTCTAGTCTTAATTGAAAAGTTTCACTAAAAGTCAAACTTTCAGCCCCTATTTGGCCTGAACTAGGCCTTATAAAAGCTGAATAAGCCTAAACGGGGGGAAAACGTGATTTTTAAGAGCCAGGAGTGCTATTACATTATTTCTATATACAAATACTATCAATTAAACTTATTTCTAGTTTTGATTGGGAAGTTTGACTAAAAGCCAACTTTTAACCTCGATTGACCTAAATTAGGCCTTATAAGAGTCAATAGGGAACAAACATGGGGAAAACATGGTTCTCAAGAGTCGGGAGTAGCATTACATCATTTTTCTGTACAAATACGATCAATTAAACTTATTCCTACTTTTAATTTGAAAGTTTACATAAAAACCAAACTTTCAGCCCTGATTGGCCTAAGCAAGACCTTATTGGAGTCGAATAGAAAACAAACATGGGGGAAAAGTGGTTCTCAAGGTTGAGAATAGTATTACA
This sequence comes from Agave tequilana, assembly GCA_038442645.1. NCBI lineage: Eukaryota > Viridiplantae > Streptophyta > Magnoliopsida > Asparagales > Asparagaceae > Agave > Agave tequilana. Next base: position 30,413 of record JAVJIF010012186.1, on the reverse strand, counting down.
TAGTTTCTATGTAGAATTACTTTTTATTAACCTTGATTTTAGTATTACTTGGGAAGTTTGATAAAAAAGTCAAACTTTCAGCCTTAATTGCCTGAAGTAGGCCTCATAGGGGCTGAGTAGTGCCCACACGGGGGAATGCGAGATTCTTAAGAGCCCAAAGAGGTATTACATATTTTCTATTACAAATAATACCAATTAACGTTATTTCTAGTCTTAGTTGGGAAGTTCGATCAACAGTCAAATTTTCAGCACAAACTAGGCCTTATAATAGCTAAATAGGAGACAAACATGTGGTAAATGTTTTTCTCAAGATCCTAGAGTCGTATAACATAGTTTCTATTACAGTTACTATCAATTAACCTTGTTTCTAGCCCTAGTTGAGAAGTTTGAGTAAAATTAAATTTTCATCCTCGATAGGCCTGAACTAGGCCATGTAAGAGCCAAATAGGGCCCAAATAAGGAGAAAACGTGGTTCTCAAGAGCTGAGAGTGGTATTACATTGTATCTATGTACATATACTACTAATTAACCTTATTTTTAATCTTAATTGAGAAGCTTGATCAAAAGTCAAACTTTCAGACCTGAATGGTTTGAACTAGGCCTTATAAGAGCTGAATAGGGCCTAAACGGGGAGAAAACATTGCTTTCAAGAGCCGTGATTGGTATTAAATAGTTTCTATGTATAAATGCTACCAATTAACCTTGTTTCAAGTATTAATTAGGAAGTTTGACTAAAAGCCAAACTTTTATCCCTGAAGTAGGCCTTATAAGAGTCGAATAGGGCCCAAACAAGGAAAAAAATATAATTTTCAAGAGCTGAGAGTGGCATTACATAGTTTCTGTAACGCCCCGATCCCGCGGATACGGAGACGTTACTGCGATGTATATACGCAGGTCAGAAGTACCCTCACGTATATACGCTAAGCATCAGTATAGGCAAGAATCAAAGTACGGAAGCGCGTGGTGCATTATACATTCCAACATGCAAGTAAATTACAAAGTTATCACCAGAGGTGATAAATATTATAAGAATATTACATCACTGATTGGCGCAAATGTGAGAATACAAAGAGATGTACATGTATGTACAGTAAAAAGGCACTCACGAATTTACAAAAGGAAACTCGAGAGGCGCACAGGGGGCCTGGAAGGATAGAGCTTCAAATGATCTGCTGGAGATCCAAGTTACCGCAACACCTCTCAGGTCAGCAACAAAGAAAATCCCCTAGCCCCAAGCTCCAGGACCTGGACATGAGGATCCAGAGGAGTCAGAACTCCCCCAGTGAGTGGTGATGCGAATGCCAGATGGCGTGCCATGATAAGCATAAGGGTATCGATAAAACCGAATCATAATCATACATTGAAAACCATGTTGTGAGCATAAGCATGTAGAAGCAAGTAGAGACAGTAATCGATAAAACTGGTAAAATCGAATAAAACCAAATAAGATTGATTACGAGCAAAAACGATCGTACAGGCTTAGATCACGGATCCATGAGACTAGTACATCGAAGGAATAATCCAAACAAGGAAACCCTCATCTATATACCTTTATCCCATGTTACCGTAGTCTGAGCGCATACAAGCCGGGTTACAAAACAATACCACGAATTGTTTATTAGCATCCTATTATAATTAGGGCCGTCTAAGTTGCAGGTTTTAGTATATGTCCCATTCCACATACTTCTACTTACAACTTATAGAGCAGGTTATTTGGAAACTGATAAAGTTCGATGAATCATGTTTCGGATGGGCCCCGTACATGCCCGGGACAACGGTCCAGGAGTATCCGGTGCTGAGCCGGAACGTACCGCTAGGTACCGGGACTTATTTACGCCCGAACAGGAATAGAGTATCGCAGATCCCATAGAAATAGGCCTAGGGCGTGTGCATACCGGCAGGAATAAACAGGAGTAGGGGTGCCAGCACACCCCACGGAATCCCTGGTGGCCGCCAGGTGATCCCTCAAGTATGTGGCCACGCGCGACTCGATAAGACCACCATAACATGATTAATTAGGGCCCATCAGTTTTTCCCAAACCGGGTACAAGTTGTCTTATAATAATTTAATATGAAGTTAGCAATTCACTAGAATAAAAGGATCAAGACATGATCAGGAATTTAGCAGTACATGAATAATATAGATTCGGGTCACTGTATATATAATACAGGATAATAAGCACATGATGCAAGTCATTGTATATCATACAGAATAGCACGGTGGGATTCCCGTGAATGTGATAGCCATAGGTCAAGTATCAACGTGTCAGGAGGCAGATGGTAAGTCATGTTATAATGAGGAACAAGCGCTAAGTAGTAAATCATGTCAGGTGGTAACACGTCAGTTGTCAAGTATGATACAGACAGGTATATGTCAACAGTTAATATAACAAGTATGTACATCACAATACCAAACGAGAATACCGATATAAATACATAATGTTATGCAAGTCAACCCGACGATGCGGGAAAATCCAATGGGAAAGAGAGAACACTCACTTAAAACGTTAAGAAGTACCGGGAAATCCCAAGTTCTGGAATCTAAGTAATCAACGCGTCAAAGCGTTTAAATATAAAGGAGGAGAGAGAATGGAAATGCGGGAGTCGCAGACACGGAAGTCGCGTCGCGTAGATGTCACAAACGCAGGGTTCGAGACCCGCGTTCTAGCAAGGACACGAGGAGAACGCAGACGCGAGTATAAACTCCGCGTCGCGTTGACAAAAGAACGCGAGGATCGCGTTAAATAACTACTTGGAGGCAGGGGTAAAATCCGCGTCTAGTAATTAAAGAGAGTGACGGGGGGAATGTGAGAGACGCAAGGAAGGGAGAGGGGGATGCAGGGAATGAATTAAGGGAAGGAAAGAAAAAGAAAGAAGGAAAGAAAAGAGAAGGAAAGAAAGAAAGAAAGAAAGAAAGAAGGAAAGGAAAGAAAGAAAGAAGGAAAGAAAAGAAAGAAGAAGGGAAGGGGAATGGTCGGCGATGGCCGGCGGTCACCGGCGGCGGCCGGAGTTGGCCGGAGTTGGCCGGAGAAGGCGGCCAAGGCTCCAAGCCTAAGTTATCAAGTGGGGTGCAAGTCTAGTTCATTTGGAAAATTTGGAGTTTTGGAAATGGTGTTTCGGAGAGCGACGAGTAGGTCCGTTGGAAAGAGCACACCGAGGAGAGGAAGATGGCGTGGTTGGTGGTGGCCAAGGTGGTGTAGATAGTGGTGGAAATGAGGAAAAAGGTAATGGTGATAATGGGTTTCTTGGTGAAGAAGGAGAAAAAGAAGGAGGAGAGGGTGGTGTTAATGGGTTGCTTGAACTTGGTAAAATGGAGAAGGAGATGGGGAATGATAAAGAGTGAAAAAGGGAAGAGTTGGTGGCCAAAAAATGGTGGCCAAGGAGGGCAAGGCGCTACCTTTGCTGCTGGTTTCGTTTGCAGCCTGCTGGAAGAAGAAGAAAGAAGAAGAAATGAAAGAGAAGGAAAGAAAAAGGGGTTGGTTATATAAGGGGGGAAAATATTATTATAATGTTGCCATTGGAATGCTTTGGATTTAATGAGACTTGCGTCTCCCTTAAATGGCTGCGTCCCCATGAAATAAAATCCGCGTCTGGGCAAACAAGCTAGACGCGGAGATAAAAGCCGCGTCCAGGAAAAATGCGAAAGTTGCGTTTGGTGAAAAAGACAAAAAGTCATGGTGACAAGTTGCAGGGCATAGCATTAAATGCAGTATGGAGAGGATCTCTGCATTAAATGTTGAATCCAGGTTAGGTGGAACTCGCGTCTAGCGAGGAGAGAGAAAATAGAGAAAAGAGAAAATAAAATATCTCGATAGAATTCCGGCATCTGGGAAAACACCGAAAACTCCGGAAAGTCCAAAAAAATGAAGTAGCTTTGAAATCTTTCAAAAAATCTCAAAAATAATAAATATTATTTAAAAATTTTGGTGAAATCAATTTTCAGAAATTCAATCCCATTTTCAAAATAAAAATCCTAAAGTCAACCGTCAATACCGGTCTATACCGGGTCGGCCGAATTTTGATAAATTCTGAAAAATCTCAGAAAATGCCAAAAAGGAAAAAATATAATTCTAAGAAGTAATATGAAAGCGGAATTTAGAAATTTGATTCCAATTGTAAACTAAAATTCCTGGAATCAACCAGTGATACTGGCCGACACCAAATCCAGTGGAATTTTGATAAATTCAGAAAAATCTCAGAAAAAGTATTTAGATAGAAAATGTGATTTTAAGAAGTTATGGGAAAGTCGTTTCCTAAAATTTAACTCTATTTGTAAATTAAAAATCTGAGAATCGGTCAGTGGTATCGGCGACCTCGGTTTTGAAGATTTTCAATTTAATTCAGAAAAATTCCAGAAAATCACGAAAAAATCTAGAATATTGGAAAATGATGTTTGAAACTGAAATCGGTCAAATCTGAATACCAGAAAGACTAAATCGAGCAATAACCTGAGATCGGGTCCCCGGTTCAGACTAGGGCTAAATCCGAGTCCACGAATCCGGATCCAAGGTAAAACGATCCTATAAACAATTCATAATACAAACAAATACAAGAAGTAAATCAAAAAATACGATCGAGAAATCTGAATACGCAACTAAGTACGTATTCCGGGAGCGGGGTGTTACAGTTTCCATGCACAAATACTATCAATTAAACTTATTTCTACTCTTAATTAGTAAGTTTAATAAAAGTCAAACGTTCTGTCCCGATTGGACTAAAGTAGGTCTTATAGAGACGAATAGGGCTCAAACGAGGAGAAAATGTGGCTCTTAAGAGCAGAGAATAGTATTACATAGTTTCTATATATAAATACTACCAATTAACCTTGTTTCTAGTCTTAACTGGGAAGTTTGGCAAAAAGTCAAATTTTCATCCCTGATTGGCCTGAACTCTAAGCCATTGAGAACCGAAAAGGGCCCAAAAGGGGAGAAAATGTGGTTTTAAGAGCCGTGAGTGGTATTATATTATTTCTATACACCAATGCTACCAATTAACCTTATTTTCAGCCTTAATTGGGAAGTTTAACTAAAAATCAAACTCTCAGCTCCAATTGCTTCGAAACTAGGCCTTATAAGAGCCGAATACGGGCTAAAATGGGAGAAAACGTGGTTTTCAAGAGCTGTGAGTGGTACCATATAGTTTTTATCTATAAATACTACCAATAAACTTTTTTTCTAGTCTTAATTAGAAAGTTTGACCAAAACTCAAACTTTCAGCCCTCATTGGCTTGAATTAGGCCTTATAAGAGTTGAATATGGCCTAAACAGGGAGAAAATGTGATTTTTAAGAGCCGGGAGTGGTATTGCATAGTTTTGATGTACAAATATTATCTATTAAAGTTATTTCGAATCTTAATTTTCAAGTTTGACCAAATGCCAAACTTTCAACCCGATTGGACTAAACTGAGCCTTATAAGTTCCGAATAGGAAAAAGCATAGGGAAAACATGGTTCTTAAGATCCGGGAGTATCATTATATTGTTTCTATGTATAATTACATCTAATTAACCTTGTTTCTAATATTAATTGGGAAATTTGACCAAAAGCTAAACTTTCGGCCCTGATTGCCCTAAACTAGGCCTTAAAAGAGTCGAGCGGGGCCCAAACATGGCGAAACATGGTTTTCAAGAGCCATGAGTAGTTTACATTGTTTTCATATACAATTGCTACTAATTAACCTTGTTTCTAGTCTTAATTATAAAGTTTGACGAAAAGTTAAACTTTCATCCCCGATTGACCTGAACTAGGACATATAAGAGTCGAAGAGGGCCCAATGGGGAAAAAACATGGTTCTCAAAAGCTAAGAATGGTAATACATAGTTTTTATATTCAAATACAACCAATTAATCTTATTTCTACTCTTAATTGAGAAGTTTGATCAAGAGTCAAACTTTCAGCTTCGATTGGCCTAACTAGGCATTATAAAGAGCCGAATAGGGCCTAAACGGGGGGAGAAAACGAAGTTTTCAAGGGTCATGAGTTGTATTACACCGTTTCTATATACAAAAACTACCAATTAATCTTTTTTCTTATTGTACTTAGGAAGTTTAATCAAAAGTTAAAATTTTACCCCGATTGGCCTAAACTGGCCATATAAGAGTTGAATAGGGCCTAAAGGGGGAGAAACATGGTTCTTAAGAGCCGAGAGTTGTATAACATAATTTCTAATTACAAATACTATCAATTAACCTTTTTCTAGTCTTAATCGGCAAGTTTGACCGATTCGAACTTTCAGCCTCGATTGACCTGAACTAGGTCATATAAGAGCCGAATATGGAATAAACATGAGAAAAACATAGTATTCAAGAGACAAGAGTAGTATTATGGAGTTTCTATGTACAATTCTGCTAGTTAACCTTATTTCGAGTCTTAATTAGAAAGTTTGACCAAAAGTCAAACTTTCAGCCTTAATTGGCTAGAGTTAGGCCTTATAAGTGCCTCGAGTAGGGCCCAAACAGGGAGAAAACGCGGTTCTCAAAAGCCGGGAGAAGTATTACATAGTTATTATGCATAATTACTATCAATTAACCTTGCTACTAGTCTTAATTAGGAATTTGACTAAGAATTTAAACATTTATCCCCGATTGGCTCGAACTAGGCCATATAGAAGCTGAATAGGACCAGAATGGGGAGAAATCATGGTTTTCAAGAGCCAGGAGTTGTATTACATAGTTTTTATGTATAAATATTATCAAATAAACTTATTTCTAGTTTTAATTGAAAAGGTTGACCAAAAGTTAAACTTTCAGCACCGATTGGCATGAACTCGGCCTTATAAGAGCCAAATATGGCCTAAACAGGGAGAAAACATGATTTTCAAGTGCCAAAAGTGATATTACATAGTTTATATGTACAAATATTATAAATTAAACTTATTTCTAGTTCTAATGGGAAGTTTGACCAAAAGTCAAACATTCATTCCCTATTCGCCTAAACTATAAAGGAGCCGAATAGGGCCCGAACGGGGAGAAAATGTGGTTCTCAAGAGTCAGGAGTGGTATTACATAGCTTTTGTGTACAAATACTTCAAATTAATCTTATTTCTAGTCTTAATTTAGAAGTTTGACCAAAAATCAAACTTTCTGTCCCGATTGTTCTGAAGTGGCTTTATAAGAGTCAAATAGAGCCAAAATTGGGAGAAAACTTGGTTTTCAAAGTCGTGATTGGTATTACAAGGTTTCTATATAAAAATACTATCAATTAACCTGGGTTCTCAGGAGCCGAGAGTGGTATTACATAATTTCTATATATAAATACTATCAATTAACCTTATTCCTAGTCTTATTTGGATGTTTGACCAAAAGTCAAATTTTCAGTGTCGATTGGTCTAAACTAGGTCTTAGAAGAGACGAATAGGGCCAAATGGAGAGAAAACGTGATTTTCAAGAATCATGAGTTGTATTACATAGTTTCAATATATAAATACTACATATTAACTTTGTTTCTATTCTTAATTGGCAAGTTTGACCAAAAGTCAAACTTCCAGTCCGATTGACTTGGGTTAGGCCTTATAAGGGTTGAATGGGCCTAAATGAGAGAGAAAACATGATTTTTAAGAGCCGAAAAGGATATTATATAGTTTCTATATATAAATATTACCATTTAACCTTGTTTCTAGTCTTGATTGGAAAGTTTGACCAAAAGCCAAAATTTTAGCCCTTATTGTACTAAAGTAGGCCTTATAAGAGCCGAATAGGGAACAAACATAGAGAAAACGTGAATCTAAGAGCCAGGTGTGGTAATAAATAGTTTCTATGTATAATTATTTCCATTTAACTTCGTTTCAAGTATTAGTTGAGAAGTTTAACCAAAAGTCAAACTTTCTGCCCTGATTAGCCTGAACAACGCCCTATAAAAGCCGAGTAGGGCCCAAATGGGGAGAAACGTGTTTCTCAAGATACGGGAGTAACATTACATGCTTTCTAAGTACAAATAATACAAATAACCCTATTTTTAGCCTTAATTGGGAAGTTTGACCAAAAGTTAAACTTTCAACTTTACCGCACTAGGCCTTAAAGAGCTGAAAAGGGCCTAAACTTGGCCATATAAAAGCCGAATATGGTCCAAACGGGGAGAAAACACGGTTCTTAAAGCCGGGATGGTAAGTTTCTATGTACAAATACTACCAATTAACTTATTTCTAGTTTTAATTGGGAAGTTTGACAAAAAGTCAAACTTTACGCCCCGATTGGCCTGACTTTAGGCCATATAAAATTTAAATAAGGCCTAAACAAGGAGGCAATATGATATTCAAGAGCCGGGAGTGGTATTATATAGTTTCTATATACAAATACTATTAATTAAACTTATTGCTTATCTTAATTGAAAGGTTTTACCAAAAGTCAAGCTTTCAACCCCGATATGGCCCGAACTGGGCATTATAGAGATGAATAGGCCTAAACGGGGAGAAAATGTGATTTTCAAGAGTCGAGAGTGGAATTACATAGTTTCTATGTACAAAAACTACCAACTAACCTTATTTCTAGTCTTAATTGGGAAGTTTAATAAAAAATCAAACTTTCAGCCCTGATTCGCCTGAACTAAGCCTTATATAAGTTGAATAGGGCCAAAATGGGAAAAAAACATGATTTTCAAGAGCCATGAGTGGTATTACATAGTTTAATGTATAATTACTATCAATTAACTTTATTATTAGTTTTAATTGGAAAGTTTGACCAAAAGTCAAACTTTCATTCAAATTGGCTTGAACTAGGCCTTATAAGAGCCGAATAGGGTCTAAACATGGAGAAAATGTGATTTTTAAGAGTCAGAAGTGGTATTACATTGTTTTTATGTAAAAATACTGTCAATTAACTTTATTTCAAGACTTATTAGAAAGTTTGATCAAAAATCAAACTTTCAGCCCTGATTGGCATGAATTGGCTTATTTAGAGCCGAATATGGCCCAAACAGGGAGAAAAATTATTCTCAACAGCCGGGAGTAGTAGTACATAGTTGCTATGTACAAATATTACTAGTGAACCTGATTTCTTATCTTAATTGGGAGATTTGACCAAAACTCAAACTTTCAACCTCGGTAGGCATCTGGTCTTATATCAGAGCAAAATAGGGCTGAAACAGGGAGAAAATGTGATTTTTAAGAGCCTGGAGTATTACATAGTTTTGTTTTCAACTTCTTCAATTAATCTTATTTTTTATCCTAATTAGGAAGTTTGACAAAATGTCAAACTTTCAGCTGATTGGCTTGAACTAGGTCTTAAAAGAGTTCAATAGGGCCTAAACGAGGAGAGAAAACATAGTTTTCAAGAGCCGTGAGTGGTATTACATAGTTCAATGTATAATTATTACTGATTAAACTTGTTTCTAGTTTTAATTGGGGAGTTTGGCTAAAAGTCAAACTTTCAAACCTGATTGGCTTGAACTAAGCCTTATAAGAACCGAATAGGGCCCAAGCGGAGAGAAAAAGTGATTTTCAAGGGTTGTGAGTGGAATTACATAATTTCTCTATGTACAAATCTACCAATTTACCTTGTTTCTAGTATCATTGGGAAGTTTAACCAAATGTCAAATTTTGGCACCAATTGGCTTAACTAGGCCTTATAAGAGCCGAGTAGGGCCAAAACGGGGAGAAAAGGTGGCTCTCAAGAGTCAGGAGTAGTATTACATAGTTTCTAATTACAATAACTACCAATTAACCTTGTTTCTAGTCTTAATTGGGAAGTTTGACCAAAGGTCAAATCAAATTTTCATCCTTGATCGGTCTGAAGTAGGCATATAAGAGTCGAATAGGCCCAAACATGAGAAAATAGGGTTCTCAAGAGTCGAGTATGGTATTACATTGTTTCTATGCACAAATCCTATCAATTGGTAGTAACCTTTTTACTGGTCTTAATTGAGAAGTTTAACCAAAAGTCAAACTTTCAACCCTGATTGGTCTGAACTAGGCCTTATAAGAGCCGAATAGGGCCTAAAAAGGGAGAAAAACATTGTTTTCAAGAGTCGTGAGTGGTATTACATAGTTTCTATGTACAAATACTATCAATTAAATTTATTTTAAGTTTTAATTTGGAAGTTTGACCAAAAGCCAAACTTTCAACCCCGATTGGCCTCAACAAGACCTTATAAAAGCTGAAGAGTGAATAAACATAGGGAAAACTTGGTTCTTAGGAGTTGGGTGTAGTGATACATAGTTTCCATGTAATTAAACTTATTTCTAGTCTTAATTGGAAAGTTTGATTAAAAGCCAAACTTTCAGCCCCGATTGGCCTAAATTAGGCCTTATAGGAGCCGAATAGGGAACAAACAAAGAAAAAAGTGGTTCTCTAGAGTCGGGAGTAACATAGTTTCTATGTACAATTACTTCCAATTAACCTTGTCTCTAGTATTAATTGGGAAGTTTAAAAAAGTTAAATTTTGGCAATTGGCTTGAACTAGGCCTTATAAGAGCCGAGTAGGGCCCACATAGGGAGGAAATATGGTTCTCAAGAGCCGAGAGTAGTGTTATATAGTTCTATGTATAATTACTCCAAATTAACCTCATTTCTAGTCTTAATTGAGAAGTTTGACCAAAAGTAAACTTTCATCCCTGATTAGACTGAAGAAGCCATATAAGAGCCAAATAGGGTCCAAATAGGGAGAAAACATGGTTCTGAAGAGAGAGAGTGGTATTACATAGTTTCTATATACAAATATTACCAATTAACCTTATTCCTAATCTTATTTGGAAGTTTGACCAAAAGTCAAATTTTCAGTGTCGATTGGTCTCAACTAGGTCGTAGAAGAGACGAATAGGGCCAAATGAGGAGAAAACGTGATTTTCAAGAGCCATGTATGTATTACATAGTTTCTATATATAAATACTACATATTAACTTTGTTTCTATTCTTAATTGGCAAGTTTGACCAAAAGTCAAACTTCCAGTCCGATAGGCTTGGGTTAAGCCTTAAAAGGGTTGAATGAGCCTAAACGAAGCCAAACTTTCAGCCCCGATTGGACTAAAATAGGCCTTATAAGGGCCGAATAGGGAACAAACATGGAGAAAACATGAATCTCAAGAGCCAGGAGTAGTAAAACATAGTTTCTATGTTTAATTACTTCCATTTAACCTTGTTTTAAGTATTAATTGAGAAGTTTGACCAAAAGTCAAACTTTTTACCCTGATTGGCCTGAACAATGCTCTATAAAAGCCGAGTAGGGCCCAAATGGGGAGAAAACATGTTTCTAAAGATACGGGAGTAGCATTACGCTTTCAAGTATAAATAATACGAATTAACCCTATTTCTAGCCTTAATTGGGAAGTTTGATTAAAAGTCAAACTTTCAGCTTTACCGCACTAGGCCTTAAGGAGCCGAAAAGGGGCTAAACTAGGCCATATAAAAGCCAAATAGGGCCCAAATGGGGAGGAAAACACGATTCTTAAAGCCGGGATGGTTAGTTTCTATGTATAAATACTACCAATTAACCTTATTTCTTGTTTTAATTGGGAAGTTTGACAAAAAGTTAAATTTTCAGCCCCGATTGGCCTGAACTAGGCCATAAGAGCCGAATAAGGCCTAAACAAGGAGACAATATGATATTCAAGAGCCGGGAGTGGTATTACATAGTTTCTATATACAAATACTATTAATTAAACTTATTTCTAGTCTTAATTGAAAGGTTTAACCAAAAGTCAAGCTTTCAGCCCCTATTTGGCCTGAACTGGGCATTATAAGAGACGAATAGGGCCTAAATGGGGAGAAAATGTGATTTTCAAGAGTTGAGAGTGGTATATTATAGTTTCTAAATACGAATACTGCCAACTAACCTTATTTCTAGTCTTAATTGGGAAGTTTAATTAAAAATAAAACTTTTAGCCCTGATTGGCCTGAACTAAGCCTTATATAAGCCGAATAGGGCCAAAATAGCAAAAAACATGATTTTCAAGAGTCATGAGTGGTATTACATAGTTTTAATATACAATTACTAACAATTAACCTTACTGTTAGCTTTAATTGGAAAGTTTGATCAAAAGTCAAACTTTCATCCCGATTGGCTTGAACTAGGCTTATAAGAGCCGAATAGGGCCTAAAAACAGGGAGAAAACGTGATTTTTAAGAGCCAAAAGTGGTATTACATAATTTTTTATGTACAAATACCATAAATTATATTTCTAGTCTTAATTAAAAAGTGTAATCAAAAATCAAACTTTCAGCCCTGATTTGCATGAATTATGCCTATTTAGAGCCGAATATGGCCCAAATAGGGAGAAAAAATTATTCTCAATAGCCGGGAGTGGTAGTACATTGTTGCTATGTACAAACATTACTGGTGAACCTTATTTCTTGTCTTAATTCGGAGATTTGACAAAATGTCAAACTTTCAACCCCGGTAGGCCTGAATCTGGTCTTATATAAGAGCAAAATAGGGTTGAAACAAGGAGAAAATATGGTTTTAAGAACCTGGAGTAATATTACATAGTTTTATTTTCAGCTTCTTCAATTAACCTTGTTTCTGATCCTAATTGGGAAGTTTGACCAAAATGTCAAACTTTCAGCTGATTAGCCTGACCTTGGTCTTAAAAGAGCTCAATAGGGCCCAAACGGGGAGAAAACTTAGTTTTCAAGAGCCTTGAGTGGTATTACATAGTTCAATATATAATTACTATTAATTAAACTTGTTTCTAGTTTTAATTGGGGAGTTTGGCTAAAAGTCAAAGTTTCATCCCGGTTGGCCTGAACTAAGCCTTATAAGTGCCGAATATGGCCTAAACGGAGAGAAAACGTGATTTTCAAGGGTTAAGAGTGGTATTACATAATTTCTATGTACAAATCTACCAATTTACCATGTTTCTAGTATCAATAGGAAGTTTGACCAAATGTCAAACTTTGGTACCGATTGGCCTAATTAGGCCATATAAGAGCCGAGTATGGCCAAAACGGGGAGAAAATGTGGCTCTCAAGAGTCTGGAGTAGTATTACATAGTTTCTAATTACAATAACTACCAATTAACCTTGTTTCTAGCTTTAATTGGGAAGTTTAACCAAAAGTTAAGTCAAACTTTCATCCTCAATCGGCCTGAAGTAGGCATATAAGAGTCGAATAGGACCCAAACATGGAGAAAATGGGGTTCTCAAGAGTCGAGTATGGTATTACATAGTTTCTATGTGCAAATCCTATCAATAACTTTTTTCTAGTCTTAATTAAAAAGTTTAAAGAAAAGTTAAACTTTCATCCCCGATTGGCCTGAACGAGGACATATAAGAGTCGAAGAGGGCCCAATAGGCAAAAAAACGTGGTTCTCAAAAGCTAGAATGGTAATACATAGTTTTTATGTTCAAATACAACCAATTAATCTTATTTCAACTCTTAATTGAGAAGTTTGACTAAGAGTCAAACTTTCAGCTTCGATTGACCTGAATTAGGCCTTATAAAGAGCCCAATAGGGCCTAAACGGGGAGAAAACGAAGTTTTCAAGGGTCATGAGAGGTACTACACCGTTTCTATATACAAAAACTACCAATTAACCTTCTTTCTTGTTGTACTTAAGAAGTTTAAGCAAAAGTCAAAATTTTTTGCCCGATTGGCCTAAACTGGCCATATAAGAGCCGAATAGGGCGTAAAAGGGGAGAAAGCATGGTTCTTAAAAGCCGAGAGTTGTATAACATAATTTTTAAGTACAAATACTACTAATTAACCTTTTTCTACTCATAATCGGCAAGTTTGACAATTCAAACTTTCAGCCTCGATTGAACTGAACTCGGCCATATAGGAGCCGAATAAGAAATAAGCATAAGAAAAATTTAGTATTCAAGAGATGAGAGTAGTATTATGAAATTTCTATTTACAATTATTACTAATTAATCTTATTTCGAGTCTTAGTTAGAAAGTTTGACCAAAAGCCAAACTTTCCGCCTTAACTGGCCCAAAAGTCAAACTTCCTTATAAGTGCCAAGTAGGGCCCAAATAGGGAGAAAACGTGGTTCTTAAGAGTCAGGAGAAGTGTTACATAGTTTATATGCATAATTACTACCAATTAACCTTGCTACTAGTCTTAATTAGGAAGTTTGATTAAAAATTCAAACTTTCATCCTCGATTGGCTTGAGCTAGGCCATATTGGTGGTGAATAGGGCCAGAATGGGGAGAATCGTGATTTTCAAGAGCCGTGAGTTGTATTACATAGTTTTTAGGTATAAATACTATCAACTAAACTTATTTCTAGTCTTAATTCGAAAGTTTGACTAAAAGTTCCAATTGCCTGAACTCGGCCTTATAAGAGTTAAATATGACCTAAACAAGGAGAAAATTTGATTTTCAAGTTCCGGAAGTGGTATTACATAGTTTCTATGTACAAATACTATAAATTAAACTTATTTCTAGTTCTAATTGGGAAGTTTGATAAAAGGTCAAACTTTCATTCCCGATTGGCGTGAACTAGGCTATATATAAAAGCCGAATAGGGCCTAAACATGATTTTCGAAAGCAAGGAGTGGTATTATATAGTCTCTTTATATAATTACTTCCAATTAAACTTTTTTCTAGTATTATCTAGGAAGTTTGACCAAAAGTCAAACTTTCATTCCATATTGGCCAAAATAAAACCATATAAGAGGCGAATAAGGCCCAAACGGGTAGAAAATGAGGTTCTTAAGAGTCGAAAATGGTATTACATAGTTTCTATGCACAAATACTATCAATTAACCTTATTTCTAGTTTTAATTAGGAAGTGTGACCAAAAGCCAAACTTTCGGCCCTGATTGGCCTAAACCAGGCCTTAGTAGGGCCAAAATAGGGAAAAACATGGTTCTTAAGAGCTGGGAGTGGGATGAGATAGTTTCTATTTACAAAAACTATTAATTAACCTTATTTACAGTCTTAATTGGGAAGTTTGAACAAAAGTTAAACTTTCAGCATCGATTGGCCTAAACTAAGCCTTTTAAGAGTCAAATAGGGAATAAACATGGAGAAAATGTGATTTTCATGTACGGGGAGTAGTATTACTAAAAAACACCTAGAGGGGGGGTGAATAGGTGTAATTGCTAATCTAATGATCTTTTTAAAACTAAGTATGATGAATGATGCAACGATCTCTCAAAACAAGACTAAGAGCCGAATACCCCGTGAGAGGTTCTGAACTCCTTCCTCCCAATTCCCCTTGAATGGGTTAGAGGTGCGCAATGCAACCTTGTTATATGAGATATGATTGATCAAGGCAAAGTATGTTGGATGAATAGTGAGATGCACACAAATATCACAAGTATCACAAGCTTGAAGTAATAGCACAAACAAGATCACAAGCAAGTAATTGAAAGCAATATAGTGCAAGAGAAATTTAAACAAGAATGGACACAAGGCAATCGCAAACACAAGATGTTTGTTTCGAGGTTCGAGCCACCGCTCTACTCCCCGCCTTCACCTCCGTGAAGGGTTTCCACTATCCACCGAGGACGCCTTACAATGGTCTACCGAAGACCCGAGCACCGAGCTCTTACAATAACCTCTACCGAAGAGGTGTCTCCACAAGAAGAAGGATCACAAGAACAATAGTGATCTCCACAAGATCACAAAACTCTTTCTCAAACTCTTTTACAATCTCTCACTCTTTTACAACTTCTCTATAGTATGAGTAAAGGATTTTTGGCTCTAAGAAGTGTAGTGAGAAAAACTCAGTTGTAGTGATGATTATTGCAAGGAAACACAACTGAAAACTTGCTCAAGAAAGACTTGGAAATGGAGAGCTTAAACACTTTTCTTTTCTCTTTGAAAACTTTGAAAACTTGAGGATTTTTCTTGGTAAAAAATGAGGACCTATTTCCCTCTATTTATATGGAGAGAATAGGTTAAAACCATTTTCTTTACACCTAATTTGACCTGAAAAAGGTCTCCAACAACTCTCAAAAAGTCTGTTAAAACAGAAAATAAAAACAGATTTTAGAAATGCACCAAAGAGGAAAGAGCCGTTGGGCTCTTGCAGGCGTAGCGGTCGACCGGCGGTCGACCGTTTGCCTTGTTGGCAAAGAGCCGTTGGCCTCCGGTCGACCGTCCGGTCGACTGTCGCCTTTGACAAAACACAGTTTCCTTCTCTCGGTCGACCGGCGGTCGACCAGAAAACCTGAGAGCAAACTGTTAACAGTCGGGTCGACCGGCCGGTCGACCGACAGACATGCACAGATCGTGCATGTCCTGACACAGGCGCCGGTCGACCGGGCGGTCGGCCGGACTTGCCTGAAACAGAAAAACTGGCAGTTTTTGAAGTTGGAAATTTTTGTAAAAATATTTTGAAATACTTACAACTAAGTATTATGCAAGAAATAGTCTATACACATGTTTTAAACAAGATATTCAAAATGTAACAAGTTGGATACATGTATATATAAACTAAGGCATAAAACTTAGAAACAAACGTTTTTAAAACATAGAATTTGTAAAGAATAATGTGTGTGTGTATCCTAGAGCCAAATATCCTACACTCAAACTTTAACATTCTATTCTTACAATGTTCTAGGGACTTCAAGGCTTCAAGAGGGGCTATCTCCACATGATCTTCAATTTTGCATCTTGAGCCCAAATTGAGTTGTCTTGAGTCCAAAGCACCTTCCTTTAGGGAAGAAGACATCTATTTGAGATAGAAACCTGAAACACACTTAAACAACAATTGATATTAGTACAAATAACTAATATGTTTGTAATCATCAAAACACACTAAAAAACGGGTGATTGTAACCTTGGGCCAACAATCTCCCCCTTTGATGATGACAAAACATATAAGTTATTTAAACAAAAATGGAAGAAGAGCTTGGAAAGCTCCCCCTCAAACAATGCTATGTATAAAGAATGTCAATGAAGAGCTAAATATATAAGGCATTGAAAACACATAGTTTTGTCAAAAACTCAAATACATCAAAGTAGTACACCATAAACAAACAAAACAACAAACAAAACTTATACTTTTTCTCCCCCTTTTTGTCATACATCAAAAAGGGTTAAACAAAAACAAAAACAAAAGAAAATTTTCTTTAAGAATCCATAATGCAAACATTCAACTCACCACAAATAAAAGAGAATCTAGCATAATCTAATGGTTTAGTAAAAATATCGGCAAGTTGAAAATCGGTAGAAACATAATCAATATCAATATCACCTTTCTCAAAATGATCTCTAAGAAAGTGATACCTAATGTCAATGTGTTTGGTTTTACTATGTTGATTTGCATTCTTTGTCATGTGAATAGTACTAGTATTATCACAAAATATTTTAACATGATCAAAGTGTAAATCATAGTCAAGGAGAGTATGTTTCATCCAAAGAACTTGTGCACAACAAGCTCCGGCCGCAACATACTCCGCCTCGGCGGTTGAAAGGGCTACCGAATTTTACTTTTTGGAAGACCAAGATACAAGACAATTACCTAAGAATTGACATGTTCAACTTGTGCTCTTCCTATCTACCCTACAACCCGCATAGTCGGCATCCGAAAAACTAGTCATAGAAAATTGGCCGGATTTCGGATACCACAAACCCATTTCAATAGTGCCCTTAAGGTATCTAATTATGCGTTTAACCGCAATTATGTGAGACTCTTTAGGACAAGATTGAAAACGTGCACAAAACAAACGGAAAACATGATATCCGGCCTACTAGCCGTCAAATAAAGCAAGCTACCTATCATGCTACGGTATAATTTAATGTCTACACTTTTACTTTGTTCATCCTTGTCAAGCTTGTAGTTGTTGCCATGGGAGTTTTGCTTACTTTAGATTCTTCAAGCCCGAACCTTTTGATTAATTCCTTTGTGTACTTGGCTTGATTGATGAAGATCCCATCCTTCCTTTGCTTGATTTGGAGTCCAAGGAAATAATTGAGTTCCCCCATCATAGACATTTCGAATTCATCCTTCATGCATGACTCAAAAGCTTTGCAAAGAGATTCATTAGTAGAACCAAAAATAATATCATCCACATAAATTTGCACTATAAGTATATCTTTTTCTACATGTTTTGTAAACAAAGTTGTGTCAATTTTACCTTTCTTAAAACCATTTGAAATTAAAAATGAAGAGAGTCTTTCATACCAAGCCCTAGGGGCTTGTTTTAAACCATAAAGAGCTTTATCTAATTTAAACAGAAAATTCGGATGTGTAGGATCAACAAACCCGGGGGTTGTTCAACATACACCTCCTCTTCAATAAAACCATTTAGAAAAGCACTTTTAACATCCATTTGAAACAATTAAAATCTTTATATGAGGCAAATGCTAGTGTCATCCGTATGGCTTCAAGCCGTGCTACGGGTGCAAAGGTTTCTTCAAAATCGATTCCTTCGATTTGAGTGTAACCTTGGGCAACTAACCTAGCTTTATTCCTAACAACGTTACCCGATTCATCCAACTTATTCTTAAAGATCCACTTAGTACCAATTGTTGGTCTATCGTGGGGCCTAGGAACAAGGTGCCAAACTTGGTTGCGCTCAAATTGATTGAGTTCCTCTTGCATGGCTAGCAACCAATATGAATCGGCCTCGGCTTCGAGGACGTTCTTGGGTTCAACATGAGAAATAAATGCAAAATGTCCACAATAATCATGAAGTTTAGAGCGAGTGGTTACCCTTTTGATACTTCACCTATGACGAGGTCCTTGGGATGATGAGGATTGTATCTCCAATCCTTTGGAAGTTTGTTGAGTAAGCTCCACTTCAATTGATTGAATTTCATTCCTTGAGCCTCGTCTACTTTAGCTTCACTTCCTTCATCATCCTTTGGCTTGTCTCCCATAGTAGTTGTATCCTCCAAGGTCACTTTCTCCAAACCTTCATGTAAAGCATCTATTTCTACAACATTCTTAACAAACAAGTTAGATTCTTCAAATTTAACATGTATAGATTCCTCAATAATCAAAGATGATCTATTGAAGATTCTATAAGCTTTACTTGTATAAGAATAACCCACAAAAATCGCCTCATAAGCTTTAGCATCAAATTTTCCTAAATTATCTTTTGTATTTAAACAAAACATTTGCATCCAAAAACCTTGAAATATGAAACATTTGGTTTTCTAGAAAAGTACATTTCAAAAGAAGTTTTTGTAGTATTTTTACACAAGAAAACACGATTTGATATATAGCATGATGTATTAACGGCCTCGGCCCACAAATAATGTGGTAGACCATATTCACTTAGCATTGTCCTAGCCATCTCTTGTAAAGTTCGATTTTCCGTTCAACTACTCCATTTTGTTGTGGAGTTCTAGGACAAGAAAGTTCATGCTTAATTCTATGTTCTTCACAAAAAGTGATAAAGGTAGGTTAATGAACTCACCTCCTCTATCACTTCTTATTCTTAAAATTGAAGTATCTTTTTCCTTTTCAACTTTTTTCTTAAAGGCTTGAAAATGTGAAAAGGCTTGATTTTTGTGTTCAAGAAAGAAAACCCAAGTAAATCGTGAAAAGTCATCAACCAATACAAATGCAAATCTACTCCCACTTAGACTTTTGGTTTGAGTAGGGCCAAATAGATCCATATGAATTAACTCCAAAGGACGTGATGTCATGATATCCTTAATTGACTTGAAAGAAGACTTAGTTTGTTTCCCAAATTGACATGCGTCACAAACTCTATCCTTTTCAAAATTCAAACAAGGAATACCTTTCACCATTTCCTTTGTGTTTAACCTAGATATATGGTCAAAAGAAATATGGCCTAATCTTCTATGCCACAATCAAGAGTCATCATTGAGGGCTTTTAAACAAGTAATATTACAAGACATATTAGACATATCTATCATATAAACATTACTTTCATGAAAACGGAAAACACACAAGTATTAGAAATTCTATCAATTACTTTACAAACTACATTATCAAAACAACATCAAAACCATTGTCACAAAGTTGACTAACACTCAAGAGGTTATGCTTGAGGCCATCAACTAAAACTACATTCTCAATTAAAGGGGATGTGCCAAGTTTTACATTACCAATACCGATGATTTTACCCTTGGCATCATCTCCGAAGGTGACGGTGCCACCTTCATGGTATCTTGATAGGGTTGCGAAGTTGTTGATGTCCCAAGTCATGTGCCTTGAGCAACCACTATCAAGATACCACAATCCTCTACGTCGTTGGGCTTTGGAAGGTACTTATATCATTTAACAAAATTGTTGACTTTGGTACCCAAACTTCTTGGGTCCTTGAAAGTTAGTGTTTCGAACCCAAACATTATGAAAAGATGCACTTAGTCTATCATAGCAAAAATTGGCTAAGTGTCCTTTCCGCCCACAATGTGAACATGAGAACACTCTTCCATACATGAATGCATATGATGTGTGTGTGAAGTGTGAGCATGCTTTGGGGGTTTGCCATGATGTAAAGGTTGTGTGGTATGAACATGAGCATGAGCATGGTGAACATTTTTCTTAGGGGCTTGTTTCTTAGGAAACATAGCCTCTATCTTCTTCTTATCAAACTCACAATTTTTCAAAACAATTTCTAATGAGTCTATTCTTTCTTTAAGCATGGTAATCTCATTAGAATCAACTAGTGGGGACTTGCCTTTACTTGAACTCTTATACTTGTCAAAATCTTTTTGAGTGGAAACAAGAGTGGAAAGTAATTCATCTTTTTCTTTAGAAATAGTAAAGACTTGAAGATTAAGAGATTCATTCTCCTTTTTCATTTTTAAATACTTTTTCTTTAGGGAATCATAATTATGTGATAATTCTACAAAAGCTTCTCCTAGTTCATCCATGGAAAGTTCATCATTAAGAGAAGTGGAAGGGGTTACCTTGCTTGTGCTCTCATTTGCCATGAAGCACATGTTGGCGGTATCAATCTCCTCCTCGGATTCGCTCTCGGAATCCCATGTAGCTTTCATTGCCTTCTTCTTGTAAGGCTTCTTTGAGGTGGAGGGCTTCACTTTATCCGGGCACTCCGCAACAATGTGTCCTGGTCTTTGGCAATTGAAGTAAATAATTTCTTTCTTCTCTTGCCTCCTTGCCATCTCCTTCTTCCTTGGAACTTAGCCTTATTGTACATCCTCCGAACGTTCTTCACAAGAAGTGAGAGCTCTTCGTCATCTTCTTCTTCATCATCTTCGTCGGAGTGTGTGGATTGACTCTTGAAGGCTATTGTTTCTTCCTCGAAGGAGCCATGTCCTCCCTTGCTTTTCTTTCCATCTCATGGTTTTAAGGTTCCCAATGAGACCTATAGTTCCATCTCCTCCTTGTCATTGAGTTCCTTCAAGGTTCTCATATTGGGACCGAAGAAGGTCTATCTTAGCCCTCTTCACTTGTGAGGTCCCCTCATGTGTTACAATCAAATGTGACCAAATTTCAAATGCGGATTTACAATGTATTACTCTAGCAATATCATCATCATTAAGTGCTTGGAGTAATGCATAGTGTGCCCTAGAGTTAGCATCAAATTCTTTGGTCTCAATTTCGGACCAAGTGGACTCATCACCGGTGGGAGCACTAAAGGGTTTGGTTACGGCCTTTGCAACTCGACTTCCTAGAGATTGCAAGAAAACGGTCATCTTAACCTTCCATATGGGAAAGTTAAGTCCATCAAACCTTGGGGGTCTTAATACTATCGGCCATGTGTACAAAGTGAGTATGAATGAAATGATTAGCAAAATTAGGATCTCTCTAAGGTTGTTAAGCCAAATCCTAGAGTCCAAGCTCTAATACCAATTGAAAAACACCTAGAGGGGGGGTGAATAGGTGTAATTGCTAATCTAATGATCTTTTTAAAACTAAGTATGATGAATGATGCAACGATCTCTCAAAACAAGACTAAGAGCCGAATACCCCTTGAGAGGTTCTGAACTCCTTCCTCCCAATTCCCCTTGAATGGGTTAGAGGTGCGCAATGCAACCTTGTTGTATGAGATATGATCGATCAAGGCAAAGTATGATGGATGAATAGTGAGATGCACACAAATATCACAAGTATCACAAGCTTGAAGTAATAGCACAAACAAGATCACAAGTAAGTAATTGAAAGAAATATAGTGCAAGAGAAATTTAAACAAGAATGGACACAAGGCAATCGCAAACACAAGATGTTGTTTCGAGGTTCGAGCCACCGCTCTACTCCCCGCCTTCACCTCCGTGAAGGGTTTCCACTATCCACCGAGGACGCCTTACAATGGTCTACCGAAGACCCGAGCACCGAGCTCTTACAATAACCTCTACCGAAGAGGTGTCTCCACAAGAAGAAGGATCACAAGAACAATAGTGATCTCCACAAGATCACAAAACTCTTCTCAAACTCTTTTATAATCTCTCACTCTTTTACAACTTCTCTATAGTATGAGTAAAGGATTTTTGGCTCTAAGAAGTGTAGTGAGAAAAACTCAGTTGTAGTGATGATTATTGCAAGGAAACACAACTGAAAACTTGCTCAAGAAAGACTTGGAAATGGAGAGCTTAAACACTTTTCTTTTCTCTTTGAAAACTTTGAAAACTTGAGGATTTTTCTTGGTAAAAAATGAGGACCTATTTCCCTCTATTTATATGGAGAGAATAGGTTAAAACCATTTTCTTTACACCTAATTTGACCTGAAAAAGGTCTCCAAAACTCTCAAAAAGTCTATTAAAACAGAAAATAAAAACAGATTTCAGAAATGCACCAAAGAGGAAAGAGCCGTTGGGCTCTTGCAGGCGTAGCGGTCGACCGGCCGGTCGACCGTTTGCCTTGTTGGCAAAGAGCCGTTGGCCTCCGGTCGACCGTCCAGTCGACTGTCGCCTTTGACAAAACACAGTTTCCTTCTCTCGGTCGACCGGGCGGTCGACCCAGAAAACCCGAGAGCAAACTGTTAACAGTCGGGTCGACCGGCGGTCGACCGACAGACATGCACAGACCGTTCATGTCCTGACACAGGCGCCGGTCGACCGGGCGGTCGGCCGGACTTGCCTGAAACAGAAAAACTGGCAGTTTTTGAAGTTGGAAATTTTTGTAAAAATATTTTGAAATATTTACAACTAAGTATTATGCAAGAAATAGTCTATACACATGTTTTAAACAAGATATTCAAAATGTAACAAGTTGGATACATGTATATATAAACTAAGGCATAAAACTTAGAAACAAACGTTTTTAAAACATAGAATTTGTAAAGAATAATGTGTGTGTGTATCCTAGAGCCAAATATCCTACACTCAAACTTTAACATTCTATTCTTACAATGTTCTAGGGACTTCAAGGCTTCAAGAGGGGCTATCTCCACATGATCTTCAATTTTGCATCTTGAGCCCAAATTGAGTTGTCTTGAGTCCAAAGCACCTTCCTTTAGGGAAGAAGACATCTATTTGAGATAGAAACCTGAAACACACTTAAACAACAATTGATATTAGTACAAATAACTAATATGTTTTGTAATCATCAAAAAACACTAAAAACGGGTGATTGTAACCTTGGGCCAACAATTACATTGTTTATATGGATAATTTCTACTAATTAACTCTATTTCTAGTCTTACTTGGGAACTTTGAACAAAAGCTAAACTTTCGTCCCTGATTGGCCTGAACTGAACTTATTAGAGCCGAGTAGGGCCTAAACGGGGAGTAAACATGATTTTCAGGAGCTGGGAGTGATATTACATAGCCTCTATATATAAATACTATCAATAACCTTATTTCTAGTCTTAATTGGAAAATTTGAATAAAAGTCAAAATTCATTACCGATTGGCCGGAACTAGGCCATATAAGAGCCAAACAGGGTCCAAATTGGTAGAACACGTATTTCTCTTGAGCCAACAGTGGTGTTACATAATTTCTATGTAAATATACTACTAATTAACTTATATAAGCCGAATAGTGTTAATTGGGAAGTTTGACAAAAGTAACTTCCAACCTCGATTGGCCGAACTAGTTCCATATAAGAGCCAAATAGGGCCTAAATGGAAAGAAACCATAGTTTTAAACAGCCATGAGTGATATTACATAGTTTTTATATACAAATACTACCAATAACCTTATTTTAATCTTAATTGAAAAGTTTGACTAAAAGTCAAGCTTTTAGCGTCGAGTAGCCTGAATTAGGCCTTATAAGAGCCGAATAGGGCCAAAATGAGGAGAAAAAATTATTCTCAAGAGCCGAGAATAGTATTTCATAGTTTTTTGTACAAACGTTACTAATTAAGCTTATTTCTAATCTTAATTGAGAATTTTGACCAAAAGATAAATTTTTAACCCTGATTGGCCTGAATTTGGCCTTATATAAGAGCCATATAGGGCCCAAACGGTAGGAAAACGTGATTTTCAAGAGTCGAATGTAGTATTCATAGTTTTACTTTTAACTTCTTCTAACTAACCTTGTTTTTGGTCTTAAAATGGGAAGTTTGACCAAAAAAGTCAAACTTTCAGCCCCGATTGGCTTGAACTAGGATAAGAGCCAAATGGGAAAAAACATGATTCTCAAAAGCGAGAGTGGTATTACATAGTTTCATGTATAAATACTACCAATTTACCTTATTTTTAGTCTTAATTCGGAAGTTTAACCAAATTCAAACTTTTACCCCCGATTTTCCTGAACTAGGCCTTATAAGAGCCGAATAGGGCCCAAACGGGGAGAAAACATGATTTTCAAGAGCTTAGAGCTATTACATAGTTTTTAAGTATAAATACTACTAATTATCCTTATTTTGAGTTTAATTGGGAAGCTTGATCAAAAGTCAAACTTTCACCCCTATTGGCCTGAGCTATGCCTCATAAAACCCGAATAGGGAATAAATATAGAAAAAAACGTGCTGGAGTAGTTTTACATAGTTTTTATGTACAAATAGTACCAATTAACCTTATTTTTAGTCTTAACTGAAAAGTTTGACCAAAAGTACCAGGGCCGAATAGGTCCCAAATAGGTAGAAAACGTGGTTCTCATGATCCGAGAGTGGTGTTACATAGCTTACTTATACTAATACTATCATTTAACCTTAGTTATAATCTAATTTAGAAGTTTATCCAAAAATCAAACTTTAACCCCATTGACCTGAACTAGGCCCTATAGGAGCCGAATAGGGCTTAAACGAGAAGGAAATGTGGTTTCAAGAGCCGTGAATTTTCTTATATAGTTTCTATATACAATTACTATTAATTATCTTTATTTCTAATCTTAATTGGGAATTTGACCAAAACTCAAACTTAAAGCCTAGATTGGCCTGAAACTAAGCCTGATGAGCCGAGAAGGGCCTAAACGGGGAGAAAATATTATTTTCAAGGGCTGAGAGTGATTTACATAGTTTCTATATACAAATACTACCAATTAACCTTTTTTTCTAGTCTCTATTGAGAAGTTGACCAGAAGTCAAACTTTCAACCCTGATTGTCTTGAATTAGGCATTATAAGAGTCGTATGGGCCCTAAATGGGAAGAACAAACAATATCTCAATAGCGGGAGTGGTATTATATAGTTTCTATGTACAAAAATTACTAATTAACCTTATTCTAGTCATAATTAGGAAGTTTATACAAAAGTCAAACTTTCAACCCTAGTTGGCCTGAACTTGGCATTATATTGCCAAATAGGGCCCAAACGAGGGGAAAACATGATTTTAAGAGCCTGGAGCAGTGTAATATAGTTCCTTTGTTAATACTTCTAATTAAACTTGTTTCTGGTCTTAATTGGGAAGTTGACCAAAAGTTAAACTTTCAACTCCAATTGGCCTAAACTAGGCTTTGTTAGAACCGATCAAGGAAAAAACATGGAGAAAACGTGGTCTCAAGAGCCGGAAAGTAGTATTATAGTATTTCTATGCACAAGTGTACCAATTAACCTAGTTTTTAGTCTTAATGGGAAGTCAAACTTTCATCCACGATTGGCTTTCACTATTAGAGCCGAACGTGGTTCTCAAAGGCCAGAAGTGGTATTACATAGTTCTATGTACAAATATAACAAATTAATCTTATTAGTACAAATTGGGAAGTTTGGCCAAAAGTTAAACTTTTAACCCTGATTGGCCTGAACTAGGTATTGTTAGAACCGAATAGGGCCCAAACGGGAAGAAAAACATGATTTTAAAAAATTGGAGTGTATTACCTAATTTCTATGTATAAATACTACCAATTAACTTTATTTCTAATCTTAGTGGGAAGTTTGACCAAAAGTCAACTTTCAGCCCTGATGACCAGAACTAGGCCGTACGTATAAAAGTCAAATAGCGAATAAACATAGGGTAAATGTGGTTTTCAAGGATCGAGATTAGTATTACATAGTTCCTATATATAATTACTACAAATTAGCCTCGTTTTGTCTTAATTGGGAAATTTGACCAAAGTCATTCTTTCATCCCCAATTTGGCTTGAACTAGGCCATATAAAAGCCGAATAGGGCCTAAACAAGGTAAAAACATGATCTTCAAGAGTCGGGAGTGGTATTACATAGTTTCTATGTACAGATACTACCAATTAATTTCTACTATTAATTTGAAAGTTTGATCAAAAGTAAAACATTGAGCCCCAATTGGCCTCAACTTTATAAGAGCCAAATAGGGAACAAAACATGGGGAAAATGTGATTTTCCAATGCTGGGAATTGTATTACATAGTTTTTGTGTACCATTACTAAAAATTAATCATTTTTTTGTCTTAATTGGGAATTTGATCAAAAATCAAATTTTGATCCTCGATTGGCCTGAATTAGGTCATATAATAGCCGAATAGGGCCCAAATGGGTAGAAAATATGGCTCTCTGGAGCTTAGAGTACTGTTACATAGTTTATATGTGCAAATACTACCAATTAACCTTATTTTAAGTTTTAATTAGAAAGTTTAACTAAAAGTCAAATTTTCAGCCCTGATTGGCCTGAACTTGCCTTATAAGAGCAGAAAAATGCCAAAACGGGAGAAAATATAATTTTCAAGGGCCAGGAGTGGTATTGTATAGTTATATATACAAAAACTACTAACTTAATTTATTCCTAGTCTTAATTGAGAATTTTGACTAAAAGGCAAACTTTCTTCCTCATTGACCTGAACTAGGCCGCACATGAGCCGAGTATGGCCCTAAACAAGAAGAAAATGTGATTTTCAAGAGCCGCGAGTGGTATTACATACTTTCCATATACAATTACTATTAATTAATATTATTTCTAGTCTTAATTGAAATATTTGACCAAAAGTCGTACTTTCAGCCCCGATTGGCCTGAACTATGTCTTATAAGAGTTGAATAGGTCTAAAATAGGAGAAAAAGTGATTTTCAAGAGTCAGGAGTGGTATTACATAGTTTTTATGTACAAATACTACCAAGTAACCTTATTTCTAGTCTTAATTCAGAAGTTTGACCAAAAGTCAAACTTTCAGTCTGATTGGCCTGAATTAGTCCTTATTAGATTCGATTAGTGCCCGAATAGGGAGAAATTTTTTTCTCAAGAGACGGGAGTGGTGGTACATAGTTTCTATGTACAAACATTTTGAATTAACCTTATATCTAATCTATATTAGGAAGGTTGACCAAAAGTCAAACTTTCAACCCCGATTTGGGCAGAACTTGGCCATATATCATAGTCAAATAGGCCTAAATGGGGAGAAAGCGTGATTTTCAAGAGCCAAGAGTAGTATTCATAGTTATATTTTTAACAACTTCTATTAACTTGTTTCTGGTCCTAATTAGGAAATTTGACGAAATTTCATATTTTTAGCCCATTGGCCTGAACTAAGCCTTATAAGAGCTAAATAGGGCCCGAACAGGAGAAAAGGTGATTTTCAGGAGCCTGAGTGGTATTACATAATTTTACGTACAAGTACTACTAATTAAACTTATTTCTAGTCTTAATTAGTAAGTTTGACCAAAATTCAAACTTACAGCCCCGATTGGCCTGAATAGGCCTTATAACAGCCGAGTGGGCCTAAACGAGAAGAAAAATATAATTTTCAAGAGCCGCGAGAGGTATTACATAGTTATATGTACAAGTAATTCAATAATCTTATTCTAGTCTTAATTAGAAAGTTTGACAAAAGCCAAACTTTCATTCCTGATGGCCTGAACTAGGCAATATAAGGCCAAATATGGCCTAAAACGCGTAGAAAATGTGGTTCTTATGGCAAGAGTGTGTTACATAGTTCTTCATAGAATTACTACTAATTAAACATATTTTTACTCTTAATTTAAATGTTTAAGTAAAAATCAAACTCTCAACCCCGATTGGCCTGAACTGGGCCTAATAAGAGACGAAAAAACCCCAAATAGGGAGAAAAGTTATTTTCAAGAGTCGCGAGTGCTATTACATAGTTTTATCTACAAATACTACCAATTAGCCTTATTTTAACCATAATTGAGAAGTTTGATTAAAAATCAAACTTTCAGCCCCGATTAGTCTGAAGTAGACCTATAAGAGCTGAATAGAGCCTAAATGGTATATAGTTCCTTTGTTAATACTTCTAATTAAACTTGTTTCTGGTCTTAATTGGGAAGTTTGACCAAAAGTTAAACTTTCAACTCCAATTGGCCTGAACTAGGCTTTGTTAGAACCGATCAAGGAAAAAAACATGGAGAAAACGTGATTCTCAAGAGCCGGAAGTAGTATTACAGTATTTCTATGCACAAGTGTACCATTAACCTAGTTTTTTTACTTATTTATTGGAGTCTTTAGTCTTAATGGAAAGTCAAACTTTCATCCACGATTGGCCTTCATTATTAGAGCTGAACGTGGTTCTCAAGGCCAGAAGTGGTATTACATAGTTTCTATGTATAAATATAACAAATTAATCTATTAGTACAAATTAGGAAGTTTGGCCAAAAGTTAAACTTTTAACCCTGATTGGCCTGAACTAGTATTGTTAGAACCGAATAGGGCCCAAACGGGAAGAGAAACATGATTTTAAAAAACTTGGAGTTGTATTACCTAATTTCTATGTATAAAACTACCAATTAACCTTATTTCTAATCTTAGTGAGAAGTTTGACAAAAGTCAAACTTTCAGCCCTGATTGACCAGAACTAGGCCGTATAAAAGTCAAATAGCGAATAAACATAGGGTAATGTGGTTTTCAAGGATCGAGATAGTATTACATAGTTCCTATATATAATTACTAAAATTAGCCTCGTTTCTTGTCTTAATTGGGAAATTTGACAAAAGTCTTCTTTCATCCCCGATTTGGCTTGAACAAGGCCATATAAAAGCCAAATAGGGCCTAAACAAGGTAAAAACATGATCTTCAAGGGCCGGGAGTGGTATTACATAGTTTCTATATATAAATACTACCAATTAATTTTTACTCTAATTGGAAGTTTGACCAAAAAGTAAAACATTCAGCGCCAATTGGCCTCAACTTTATGACAGCAAATAGAGAACAAACAAGGGAAAATGTGATTTTCCAGTGCCGGAATAGTATTACATAGTTTTTGTGTACATTACTACAAATTAATCATTTTTTGTCTTAATTGGGAAGTTTGATCAAAAATCAAATTTTTATCGTCGATTGGCCTGAATTAGGCCATATAAGAGCCGAATATGGCCCAAATGGTAGAAAATATGGCTCTCTGGAGCTGAGAGTACTGTTACATAGTTTATATGTGCAAATACTACCAATTAATCTTATTTAAGTTTTAATTAGAAAGTTTAACCAAAAATCAAATTTTCAGTCCTGATTGGCCTGAACTAGGCTTATAAGAGCAGAAAAATGCTAAAACGGGAGAAAAATAATTTTCAAGGGCCAGGAGTGGTATTGCATAATTTTTATATACAAACACTACTACTTAATCTTATTCCTAGTCTTAATTGAGAATTTTTACTAAAAGGCAAACTTTCAGCCCTAATGACCTGAAGTAGGCCACACATAAGCCGAGTATGCCATAAACGAGAAGAAAATGTGATTTTCACGGAGCCGCAATTGGAATTACATACTTTCCATATACAATTACTATTAATTAATATTATTTCTAGTCTTAATTGAAATATTTGACCAAAAGTCGTACTTTCAGCCCCGATTGGCCTGAACTATGTCTTATAAGAGTTGAATAGGTCTAAATAAGGGAAAAAACGTGATTTTAAGAGTCAGGAGTGGTATTATATAGTTTCTATATACAAATACTACCAAGCAACCTTATTTCTATTTTTAGTCTTAATTCAGAAGTTGACCAAAAGTCAAACTTTCAGTCTGATTGGCCTGAATTAGTTTTATTAGATTCGATTAGTGCCGAACAGGGAGAAATTTTTTCTTAAGAGACGGGAGTGGTGGTACGTAGTTTCTATGTACAAACATTTCGAATTAACTTATATTAATCTGAATTAGGAAGTTTGACTAAAAGTCAAACTTTCAACCCGATTTGGCCAGAACTTGGCCTTATATCAGAGCCAAATAGGGCCTAAATGGGGAGAAAACGTGATTTTCAAGAGCCAAGAGTAGTATTGCATAGTTATATTTTCAACAACTTCTATTAACCTTGTTTCTGGTCCTAATTATGAAGTTTGACGGAAAATTCATATTTTTAGCCCATTAGCCTGAACTAGCCCTTATAAGAGCCAAATAAGGCCCAGACAGGGAGAAAAG
>JAVJIF010012185.1:0-86107 GCA_038442645.1 Agave tequilana | reverse complement strand
CCCTTATGATAACTTTTCCTTATTGTTTATTATTATTTTTCCCCCTTTTATTTTGCCGCTCTTTATAGGATATAAATTACTTTTCGCCTTATTTCTTTACCTCTTTTTGAAAGATGTAGTTTCTCCTTTTCAGCCTGGGATAAATTTTTTTTTGAAAATATAAAATCTTTTCAGATCAATGTTTTCAGCCTGCGATAAAATTCTACTTTATAGTTTAATTTTTTTGTATATAATGTAGTCAGAGTCTTTGGTCGCATTGTACATTTAAACTGCGACCTTAGTCAAAGTCTTTGGTCGCAGTGTACATGGTGAAATGCGACCAAGGTCGCAGTGTTGTTATTGATAAAGATAGCCAGCAACTGCAATCTAGGGTTGCATTACATGGACTGCGACTTTGGTCGCAGTACGTTAAGTAATTATTTTTTTGAATATAATGTAGTCAGAGTCTTTGGTCGCATTGTACATTTAAACTGCGACCTTAGCCAAAGTCTTTTGTCGCAGTGTACATGGTTAAATGCGACCAAGGTCGCAGTGTTGTTATTGATGAAGATGGCCAGCAACTGCAATCTAGGGTTGCATTACGTGGACTGCGACTTTGGTCGCAGTACGTTAAGTAAGTGTTGTTTTATTAAGTGTTGTTTTTTGGATTAAGTCATTTTTGAATCTAAATGAAAAATGAAAAGTTGTTTGTTGTCTGATGCGACTTGGAGTCAGTCCGTGAGACGCGACCTGTCATAAAGATTTTATGAGATCTTTTAACGTCAAGTCTATGTTGACGAACCCCGCACCATTCGTTGTTTCCCGAAGCGGTTGTCTACGCGTCGGTTCTTCATTGGGTTTAGGCGTTAATGTCTTTTAATGCCAAACCGGCGCTGGCGGTTAGAGACCATTAGTGCCGACGATTCTGATTAATGAACCATTAATTATGGTTATTATGGGCTGCCTATAAATAGGGCTCACGCTCTCCCTTTAATAGTCCATAATTAGACTGTTTTCTTTCGAGAGCAATTGCTCTGAGAATTTCCGTCTTCTTCAGAGTCTCTAACAGGGGCCTGCCTCCATGGATGAAGATGACCCTATTGACGAACTTGATCGATGTTCGTCCACAAGGGAAGAAGTCATAGACCTCATCGTCCACAAGGGAAGAAGTCATGGTCCTCGTCGTTCACAAGGGAAGAAGTCATGATCCCTGACGAGGACTTAATCCTCACCGAGATCTGCTCTGACTTGATGCACCAGTCAAGCTTGCTGGTAACGGATGGTCAGAGTGGGTATGGCGGCGGGGGATGTGGTGGATATAGTGGTGGGTAGCATTCCCTGTGAGGTCTAAAAACCTCCTCTCTTACCCCAGAAGTGACATCGAGGAAACTCCATGCTCACTGGATAACCTTCTGGTGAAGAGATGTTCATAAACGAAAGATTCTGCTGCCACCAGACCTCCAGGAGAAGATTGCTCTTAGTAGTCAACAAGGGCTCTTCTTGGCTCTTTTTATGTTTTGTCTTCTTGGATACTTGATGTTTAGTCTTCTGTAACACTCAATCTTATTGATTCTGCTGCCACCAGACCTCAAGAAGAAGATTTCTCTTAGTCAACAAGGGATTTTTTGATGTTTAGTCTTCTTGGCTACTTTGATTTTTAGTCTTCTTTGTAACACTCAATCTTATTGATTCTGCTGCCACCAGACCTCAAGAAGAAGATTGCTCTTAGTCAACAAGGGATTTTTTTGATGTTTTATTCTTCTTTTGTACTGCTGTATTTGTAACACTCAATCTTATTGTATAAGAGATCGTTTTGTATCATTTGCACATGCCTGGAGATAAATGCCTGGACATAAATAAAAAGCATATTTGTTTTTTTAATAAACTACGAACTTTTTCGCAGCCATGCACTGCAAACAAAACAACTATGATCATAGATGACACTGCGACCAAGGTCGCATAAGATACATTGCAAACAGTAACTACTGTGACCAGGGTCGACACTGCGACCAAAGACTGCGACTAAGCAACTGTTGCGGTGACGTGTCACATCGTCGCAGTGTTGTTGTTGATTAAGACTAAAAACTAGCAATAGGGACCAAGATTGGAGATTATTTTTTTAAGACTGCGGCCATCAACTGCGACCAAAGTCGCAGTGTTGTTGTTGATTATTTATAAAGACCACCAACTGCGACCAAGGTCGCAGTGATGTTGTTGATTAAGAGTAAAGACCAGCAACTGCGACCAAGGTCGCTGTGTATTTTATTAAGACTAAACAGCAACAACTGCGATCAAGGTCGCAGTTTATTTTATTAAGACTACGGTCAGAAACTGCGACCAAGGTAGCAGTGTTGTTGTTGAGTAAGACTAAAGTCCAGCAACTGCGACCAAGGTCGCAGTGTATTTATTAAGTCTGCGTCCAGCAACTGCAACCAATGTCGCAACCTTTCATTTTAAAAATTTTAAGGGTGAAGTAATATAATTATTAACTGCGACCAAGGTCGCAGTGTTGTTAAGGATAAAGATGGTCGCAGTGTACATGGTAAATGTGACCAAGGTCGCAGTGTTGTTGTTGATAAAGATGGCCAGCAACTGCAGTCTTAGGTCGCTTTACATGGACTGCGACCTTGGTCGCAGTACGTTAAGTAAGTGTTTTCCTTTAGATTAACATGCATAGCGATCAAGGTCGCCGTGTTCTTGTTTTATTAAGTGTTATTTTGGATTAAGTCATTTTTTTGAATCTAAATGAAAAATGAAAAGTTGTCTGTTGTCTGATGCGACTTGGACTGACTCCGTGAGACGCGACCTGTCATAAAGATTTATGAGATCTTTTAACGTCAAGTCTACGTTGATGAACCCGCACCATTCGCTGTTTCCCGAAGCTGTTATTATGGGCTGCCCATAAATAGGGCTCACCCTCTCCCTTTAACAGCCCATAATTAGACTGTGTTCATTTGAGAGCAATTGCTCTGAGAATTTCCGCCTTCTTCAGAGTCTCTAACAGGGGTCTGCCTCCATGGATGAAGATGACCCTATGCACGAAGAAGACCCAGAGCTTGATTGTCCTTTTTCAGGTTCGCTGGGCCTGTGGGAGAATATTTTGGCCGGTGAACTTGATCGATATTCGTCCACAAGGGAAGAAGTCATGGTCCTCGACGTCCACAGTTTTTTAGTACACGGGGACGTCAATAACACCACTGCTCTTATTCAACAAGAGCTCTTTTGATGTTTAGTCTTCTTAGTTCTTTTGATGTTTAGTCTTCTTTGTACTGCTATATTGTAACACTCAATCTTATTGTATAAGAGAGCGTTTTGTATCATTTTCACATGCCTGGAGATAAATGCGTGGACATAAATAAAAAGACCTCAATAACAACACTGCTCTTAGTCAACAATGGCTCTTTTTGATGTTTAGTTTTCTTTCTACTGCTATATTGTAACACTCAATCTTATTGTATAAGAGATCGTTTTTTTTATCATTTTCACATGCCTGGAGATAAATGCGTGAAAATAAATAAAAAGCATATTTGTTTTTTAATAAACTACGACCTTGGTCGCAGTCATGCATTGCAAACAAAACAACTTGGACCAGAGACCACACTGCGACCAAGG
Organism: Agave tequilana; assembly: GCA_038442645.1. Taxonomy (NCBI): domain Eukaryota; kingdom Viridiplantae; phylum Streptophyta; class Magnoliopsida; order Asparagales; family Asparagaceae; genus Agave; species Agave tequilana. The sequence goes on along the minus strand of JAVJIF010012185.1, from coordinate 82,516 downwards.
TCGCATAAGACTACAGTGCAAACAAAAACAACTGCGACCAGGGTCGACATTGCGACCAAAAACTGTGACCAAGGTTGCAGATTATTTTTTTAAGACTGCGTTCATCAACTGCGACCAAAGTCGCAGTGTTGTTGATTATTTATAAATACCACCAACTGCGACCAAGGTCGCAGTGATGTTGTTGATTAAGAGTAAAGATCAGCAACTGCGACCAAGTTCGCTGTGTATTTTATTAAGACTAAACACCAACAACTGCGATCAAGGTCGCAGTTTATATTATAAAGACTACGGTCAGAAACTGCGACCAAGGTAGCAGTGTTGTTGTTGATTAAGATTAAAGACCAGCAACTGCGACCTTGGTCGCATTGTATTTATTAAGTCTGCGTCCATGGTCGCAGTATTTCAACCAATACATAGTAGTAAAAAATGTAATTCACACAAATAACTTTAGAAAACAGATTTATATATATTTAAAAAGAAAAACAAAATACAATTTTTTAACTTCTAATCGTCGTCATCACCATAGTAATCAGATTCGTCGTCAAGAGTCATGCTTTCGTCTTCTGTATCGCTTTCGTCTTCTGTCTCTTCCTCCTCTTCAGGTACAGTCTCATCGTCGCTTTCTTCCTCTTCATGTTTGTGTTTTGGTTCATCAATGAACTCCCAGAAAGGGTCGTCTGTATCAAGCTCAGATTCTGACCCATAGCGAGACATTGTTTCAGAACTAAACATAAAATCATCATTTGATGATTGGCTTCTTTCCGGTGAAGACGGTGGTGATGGTGAAGACATTTTTTGAATGTATTTTCGGAACAGTGAGAGTAACAAGTTTGAGCAAAAAATAACTTAGTATGTTTTTAATCCTTTGCTCATGACCCTTTATATGTATTTAATCCCAGAATTCCAAAAGGTTTAAGCTCTCGGACCACGTGAATATCTCTCAAAATATATTTCTATCTTTTCCCAAAAATTGTATACTTCCTAGGTGACTGTTCAGTTATCCAAAACAGTTTAAAAGTTAATACACTATAAGTTTAAATTACTTTGAACTCCAAAACAGTACATTATTGCGACCAAAGTCGCATTGAGAACTGATAAATGATTAACTGCGACCATAAATTGCATCCGTAGTAGGATTGCGACTATGGTCGCAGTGTTTAAGAGCAGCAGTCGCAGTTTGGATATGTAATTAAAAGAGCTTATAAGTTAATATAGTGAGAAAGAGACCTTACAAAAAAAATAGAATTAAAAGCTTTTAAAAGAAGACAAAATATAATTGAATATCAGAAGATCAGGAAATCCTAATCCTCGTCATTATCACCATCATAAGCAGATTCATCGTCTTCATTCTTCTGCTCTTCCTCTTCATCACTTATTTCCTCATCATCTTGAGGTTTTTTTTGTTTCACCGATGAACTCCCAGAATGGATCGTCTCTATCAAGCTCTTCGTCTGACCCGTTGCTAGGAAGCGAGCCTACAGCATCAGAGGACATGCTTTCATCAAGCATGTCTCCGTCAAGTGGCAGAGGAATAATGTCTTCTTCACTAACGCACATGAAAAATTCATTATCATCATGAATAGGAGGATCAGTTAATACATTATTTAATGTAGTGAGATAGTCAAAAGGAGTGAAGTCCAGACTGGTATCAGATTCACTAGAATATCCTAAAGACAAAGGACCGGTGGGGGATTGATTGAAGTTGAATTCTGAGTGTTCAGAGGAAGAAGATGGGGAAGACATGATTCAAGAATGAATTTTTTTTTGAAAGTTTTTGAAATCAAATGAAAAGGAAGAGCAAAATTATAGTTTTTTAGGTATGAGGTAATATATTAGTTACAAGCATTATATAAAGGTCAATATTGTGGAAGAACATGAATAGTAATAATAATTGTTACAGGTGAGGGTTGAGTATGGTAGGAAGTGGTAAAAAAATTAATATTTAATTGAAGATTTATTGCTGGAGAATCCGAAGTACAAATTAACTTTTATAGAATTGTTTGGCTATATCTTTAGATTACGTATGGTGCACATCTTTCCTTTCTCGACATTAACATTACTGCATCTCTTTTTTTCTAGACTGGTGTTGTATCACGGTAGATATAATATTAATTACTTCTTTTACATAAGGCATGAGAAAGAAGATTGCGAATTTGGTCGCAGTACCGAAGGAGGTCGCATTGCTATGCGATAGCATTTTTTGTCTTGTATTCTTTATTCTGTATTAATCTGCGTCTGCGACCATGAAATGTTTTTTTACTTTTGAATGCTAGAAGTCGCAGTCGTCATTTAAAAGGGGTATTTTTGTCATTTTGATTCACGATTGTTTAGGCGGGATTTTTTGATTTTTTGTGGCGCCCACACTCTGCGACCGATGTGTGGCCTATATTCAGCCACGTCCCGCAGGCTGAGAAACTCTCTCAGCCCGCAGGCTGAGGTACAGTAAGCCCTATATATATATTATATATATATATATATATATATATATATATATATATATCATTCTAAAGATCACTCGATATGTTACTCATTGGTTTATTTGGTTATGTGAGGTGAAGGGTTTTAAACCAAAGCCCAATATTTTAAATTCAAAATCCATTTTGTTTAGCTACTAAATTCATCGACCAAAACCTTATTTACTTCATTTCCTACTCCTATTTCTTCTTCCCTTCTATTTGACTACAAACTCAAAACCTAAGTCTGAATGAAGAAGACGACCTGAAATTGAAGTTGCAAGCCGTAATCAAAGTTTAAACCTGGTTCCGGTAATGACAAGAACAAGCTTTGTTAAAGCTGACAACTTTGCTGGTTTGAAACTTAGCACCTACATATGTAGTCATCTAAAACTAATGGCTCTGTTCCCTTCTTTTTCCTTCCCATCACTAAGAAATTACAGAGTTCTTGCTGGATTCCTCTTCTTTGGGTATAGTTAGGGGTGAATGAAGAGGATCCAGAATGGACACGTTGATATTTGAATCTGGTTCATGTAGGGTGTAAATGAAGAGGATCCGGAATGGACACCTCTGGTACATTTACGGGTGTGAATGAAGAGGAGAGGGTATGCAGTGCATACCTTGATATTCGAACCCAAATCTGAAAATATTATCTGCTATTCGAATCCATTCTGATATCCAATGGATATATAAAAGTAATATCTGTATCTGAATCTGACTGACAACACTCAAATTCGCCAGAATACGCATTTTATACTAAAAGAATTTAAAAAATTAACACAACTTTCTATATAATAAACTCTCAAAATTGATACTTATAATATTAAATTCAAATGGCCTAGCTATTAATATATTATTAGAAATACTTATATATTAATTATATATTATTTTTATTACGTTTATATATAGTAGCATTATAATCAAAACCGAGCAATGAGATATTTTCTTCGGTAACTCCTTCACAAAACTTTTTCGTTCATCTGTCTGTTCATCTTCGTCCATATAAGAGATAGAGAGAGCTTATTCTTCTTCCTAGCCTCCTCCGTCTTCTTTCTCCCTTCAGGCTCCAGCCGCCCCTCTACCTCTTGCTTTCGCCTCCTCTTCTTATCTCGCCGCAGTCGTTGCCTCTCTGGTCGCTGTGCTCGATTTCTCACCACCAAAACATGCTAGTATATAAGTTAATATTCAAAACCGATGAGCGAAACGAAGAGGTTTTCTCTCGTGGCTCCTTAATCAGAGTTGTCCTTCTTGTATGTGTGATTTTCTTCTCTTTCTGCTCAGAGAGAGAGAGAGAGGGGCGGCCTCTCCCCTCTTCCCGCCGCCCTCATCGTGCTCTCCTCCCTTCAACGAAATACTAGATCCTGGAGCCTTAATTTCAATTTCTTTGAAGAAGAGAAGACGATCAAGGAGTATGAGGAGAAGAGTGCTCTGGTCCAGATCCTCTTCAGCGCCGTCTTTACCTTCTCCTGCATCCTCTTCCAGCTCGTCCTCTTCGAACTGTAATCAGAACCCCAAATCCTCCTTTCTTGTTGGATTTTCTTTGGTAAAATTTTCAATTGCTAGGATTAGCATTGTGATGCAGTGGATTATTGATTCTAGAATTGGTGAAGTCTCTTATTTTTTGCTTAAATTCCGAGTTGTTTTGGGTTGTTTTAAGTACGTAAGCAATGAAATGGGGACTATTGGAAGTGAAGACCTTGGATATTAGTCCGCAATGTGTTTGTGTGTTCTAATTGAGGTGTGTTTCCTTTTTTTCTCATTTATGCTTCTACTGTCAATTTAATTAGAGAATCTAATTATTTTTCTAATTATTATAATGTAGTTGGAGTTAGTGCAGCTTAATTTTTTTTAAAACTCTGATTTGTGATTCTTATAGTTTGCCCTTCTGGTTGCTAATTAGAGAATCTAATTAATTTTTCTGATTATTTCAATGCAGTTGGAGTTAGTGTGGCTTATTTTTCTTCAAACTATGATTTGTGATTCTTATAGTTTGCTTAAAGTAGTATAACAGTTGCTTTGTTTGTTTGATCATAATAGTTTAAAATTTAATTTGTTTGATTATAATAGTATAACAGGTGTTTTATTTGTTAACAATTGTTTAAGAGTAATAGTGTAATAGTTTGATTATAGAAGTGTAATGGTGTCTTTTTTGATTACAATAGTTATAATATTCTAACAGTGTAAAATGTCTTTATTTGATTACAATAGAAGTTGGGATTGTAGAGGTAGAAGAAGTTGTATAAGAACCAATTTAGAAGAAGTGAATAGAACTTGTAGAAGTTGATGAACAAGAACAAGTTGTAATAGAAATTGTGAGAGATATTGAAGTGCAGGAGAAGCGGAGGAAGAAGAAGTTGTAGGAGAAGCTGTGAGAACAGAAGTAGGTGGTAGAGTAGAAAAAGGTCAAGAAGAAGCTGAGGGAGAAGAAGCTGAGGGAGAAGTTGGAGAAGCTGTGAGAAAAGAAGTAGCTAATAAAGTAGAAGGTTTTCAATATGAAAAAGTAATTTTCTTTGAGTCTAGTAAAAGAAGAAGTAAAAGAAGCAAACGAAGAACCAGAAGATGCCCAAGTATATATATCAATGAGAGTAGCAGCGAGTGTCACTGATAGAAGTACAAGCAATGACAAAAGAGTGTTGTTTGGGGACTTTGATGAAGATTACTTATCTGACACTGATGACTGTATAGATGAACCCAACTTTCAATTTAGAGATCATCAATAAAGTGGCACAGAGACATCTTTAGATATTGAAGAAGGTTTAAATGAAATGGATGCAGATGTTGAAAGAGAATTGGATGGCTTGAGTAGGAAGAGGAAGAGAAAGGAGGTGAGTTATGTGGATACTACTGAGGGGAAGTAGATGCACAACCTACTGCACAATCTGAGGAAAAGATGAATGAAATATATCTAGGATTTGTGTAATGCCCTGATGTACAATCAAATTATGATAGAAGTGATAAAATAAAGAGCCTTTTAGAGCATTCTTCAGAAGATAAGCAGACGAATGTAAGGCCAGTAAGGTATGGTGATGCCCCACCTTTTAACATAATGGAGAAGTTAAATCTTGATTTTGGCATGAAGTTTGCTGATTATAGGGCTTTCAGAAAGGCTTTAAGGCAATATACTATCATGGAAAGTAGATTGTTAAAATGGAAGAAGAATGAGAGGCCGGACACAAATCCTTCTTCCAGCCTCCTCCTTCCTTCTCTCCCTCATTATTCTTCCTTCCCCCTCCATCTTCCTCCTCCACCTTCTTCCTCCCCTTCTCCTTCCAACGGCCCCCTCCCCTCCTTCCACTCGGTCGCTTTCCACCGCCGAGCGGTATACTAGTTATAAGAGGAATGGATATTAAATGGAACGTATGTTACAGTATCCATATGCTTTCTGTTGTGAGAGGAATAAGGTACTAAACAAAGTGGATATCAAATGGAGCAGACATTGAATATTACTATCTATAATCACTAAATGGCTGCAGATAACAGATTTAAAGTGGATTTGGATATTTCAAATATCTACAATGCACTTCAGTCTAGAGCAGCAAGATGAAGCTGGCTATGAGGGCAATCATAGCATACTATAATCTTTCTGGTTATGAGGTAATCTTTTTTTTAAGGGAAAACAGGACAAAAAAGGTCCTCTCAGAACTATATAAATAATAGACAAAGAACTACAGAGAGAAAACCAACAAAAAAAAAGGCAATCCCTCACCAAGCAAGTTTGGGACAGGAAAAGAACAAAAAAGAAAAGACTACACAAGAATTTACAGCAAAAGTTCGAGAAAGAAATGGCCCGATGAGACACTTCCACAGAAGAAAGCCGCTTAAGATAAAAAATCCTAGAGTTTCGCTCCGTCCAAATGGACCAAACCACTGCTAGAGCACGAGAGGCCCAAATCTTACAATACACACCCGGAATCGAAAAGACCCTCTAGTCCTCCCACAGCTTCTGAATAGAGGAAGGCCAAGAAGGAAGAGCCAGACCGGAAACAATTGGACCCAAGCTCTCTTGGCGAAGGGGCAAGTAAGAAAGATGTGAGCAGGTGACTCCGGGTGATTATCACAGAGAACACAAGGAGATGATAATCTGATATTTCGTCTTTGTAAGTAGAGGCATGTGCGGAGGCGTTCGCGAACTGCAAGCCAGGTTGTAATAATGACTTTCAAAGGAGCCTTCGCCTTTCAGAGATGATTAGCTGCTTTATCATGAGGGAGCAGTGGTTGTAGCGTCTTGTATTGGGAATGGACAGTAAAAGAGGGCGAGGAACCGGCCTTTCAGAACAACTTATCTGAAATATCACTGAATGTATAACTTTATAATGTCTCCATAAGCACTGCCAACATCTTTAGTCCGATCGGGGAAGTGGCTGACGAAAGGAGATTGCCCAATCTTTGGATTTGTGAACTAATCCAAACATTTTTGTCTGCTGCCATATCGAATAGTCTGAGGAAAGCAAGAGTGAGAAGGATCTCTCCCAGCCAGCAGTCCTTCCAAAATTTTACTGAGGTCCCCTGCCCCAAAAGATCCTCAAGCCAATTTTGAATGCATTTGCTATATTAAGAACACCTCGCCAAAATGGCGACAGATGTCCCGATAACTTATCTTGCAAGTCTAATGACCTCCCGCTATGGTAATAGTCGTGAATGACCACCTGTACCCAAGGGGATTGGTGGTTTGTCAAAAGTCCACCACCATTTGGACAATAGAGAGATATTAAAGTCTCTCAGTTTAAGGATGTCCAAACCACCCGAATCACGAGGAGAACAAAGAGCCTCCCAATTGACCAAACACTGGCCTCCAGAAACGCTGCTATCCACTTTCCAAAAGAAGGCACGCCTCAATCTGTCAATATGCTCGACTACCCACTGAGGCAAATAGAAAAATGACATGAAGTATAATGGTAGACTGGCGAGGACTGAGTTGACTAGAATAAATCGACATCCTTGTGATAAAATGTCCTTTCCAGACAACCGATCTTTTGTCAATACGATCAAGTAGAGGCTGCCAATCAGTTTTAGATAGGGTGGTCAGTTTGAGGGAAAGTCCGAGATAAGTGAAAGGGAAGCTCCCAATGTTACAAAAACATCTTAAACCAAAGCCAAATTTAATCGTGGTGGGCCAAGCGGGTAAATTGATGATTTATTGAAGTTAATTGTTAACCCAGAAAGCAATTCAAAAGATAGAGGCAAATTTTAACCCAACTAATGGAGACTAGATCCGGTGGCAGAAGTATAAGAGTATTGTCAACTTATTGCAAACAAGTGACCCCTGGGATCCAGGGACCCACTTTCTGAACAAAACCTCCCTCATATGCAAGTTTCAAAATGCAAGACAAACACGTTCACTCCAAGAATAAAAAGATGAGAGGATAGAGGATCCCCCTGTCGCAGTCCCCACTGACATCTGAAAGGCGAACCTGGCTGACTATTGATAAGAGCAGAAGAGAGACCAGAGCGGAGTAAGGAGCTGATCCACCACACCATCTTTCTCTAAAACCTCTTGCTTGAAGGAGTTAGAGAATAAAGGACCAACCAATTGTATCAAAAGTTTTAGTGAAATCTAATTTGAGGAAATAGGCCGGCCATTTGTGTTGGTGCAAGCTGATATGATTTCTTGAGCTGATGCCATACTATCTAGGATTGATTGCCAGTAAGAAAGGCTGATTGTGAGGGCTCAATCAAGTCTCCAATCTTCTGCCTAAGACGACCTGCAAGAACTTTAAAAATAATTTTAAGAGTATCATTGATCAAACTGATAGAACTAAAATCACAAATACGTCTAGCTCCAGATATCTTTGGCACCAAGGCGATATAAGCTCTATTAAACTGGGATATATCAAGATTACCAACATAAAAGCCTGGAAGATATCCATGAAGTCATGTCTTAGCATTGGCCAGGAATATTGGTAGAATCGCATGTTAAACCCATCTGGGCCTGGTGCTTTATCCGCCCCCAGGGCAAAAACAGCATGTCGGATTTCTTCTTCGTAAAAGACTCTTCCAGAACAGAGAGGGGTATTCGAGATTCCATAGGATATAACAGCTCCCATCTACTTCACTATCGTGTGGCCAAGTTGTTGTACTCATCTGCCTCCGAAAGAAATTGGAGAAAACTAAAGCAATGGATCCCTGGTATGAAATCTTCTCCCCATCAATATCCAGCACAGAGATATGATTCTTACTGCTCCTGTGATTTGTCGTATGATGGAAGAATTTTGTATCATGGTCTCCCTCTCAGCCACTGCACTCTGGCTTTATGTGCCCACATAGTTTCCTCTGAAGTCTGGATTTGTACTAAAAGACTAGACATGTGATTAAGATGATTTTTTCCATCAAAATAAACTAACGGGAGTCACTGATTGACTGAAGAACGTGTATGGATGATAGGAGTTGTTGCGTACTTCATAACACATTGTGAAAATATTCCTACTCCAAGTTTTGAGAAAAGATCGCAGGGACCGGAGCTTAAAACCAATTTGCCACCAAGATCAACACTTGTAATGTTGAGAGATGACCAAAATTGTCGTACATCAAAATCAAAACAATCATGTGACATCCATTTGTTTTCAAATCTAAAAATGGAATGTCTCTGAAAATGATCACCAGTATCCAACAGAATAGGGATGTGATCCGATAGAATATGGGGCAGAGCACGGGCTGTAAAACGCGGATATTGTTCTTCCCAATCCAAGGAGAAAAGAAATCTGTCCAATTTTGTAGATGTTGGTGATTGCCAATCACTAGTCCAGGTATACGAATGACCGGAAAGGGGAAGCTTGATGAGACTAAGAGATCGTATAAGCTCGTTAAAACCACGCATGCCAGGAAAATGAATTTCAAGCTTGGGCCTCTCGCCAATGAATTTGGTAACATTAAAATCACCACCTACTAACCATGGACCTACCACCCAATCCCAGTGACTCTAAATTCATGCCAGAGGTCTACTCGACGCCTCTCAGAACATGGCCTGTAGATTGAAGTGACCACAAAATCTTGCCTAGTTCTCTAATGTGTAAGTCTAACTAAAAGCAAGAATTCCCCCACTAACTCGTTTGAGAACTCAAACATGATGCCCCTCCATCCAATAATTTGCTCACCTAAATCCCCAATTGAATTTAAATGCTTCCATCCATTAATAAGGAGCCACCGGGAGACCAAAAAAGAGTCTGAAGGGAAAGCAGTTTTAGATTCCTGGATGAGTACAATGCCAATGCCATACAATTTGAGAAAGTCACGGAGTCGACTTCGCTTTTGAGGGCATCCCAACCCTTTAACATTCCAAGAAATGCTTAACATAAGAAAACATAACAACACTCAAAGTACAACAAAATCCAAAAGTACAACAAAATCTAAAAGTACAAACAAAGGAAGCTACAATTAGTTCGCCTCAGCGGCGCTGCACTCAGACGCAAGGGTTTTGATTCTTTCTCAAGATATCCACATCTATAGAACCCGAGCCACCAAGGATAAAACTAGAAGGGATAAAAATCTCCATGATCTGCTCATCAGAGATACCCTGATGCAGACAACAGAACGAAGAAATGACAAATATTTCATCATTGGACAAGACGCGCCAACTCAACATAAATTCAGTAGTTCTATTAGCATTAGGATTTCTAGTTTCTATTTCTTGTATTTTTTATTTTTAGTAACATAATTTGTAGTAGGATTACTACTTTTCTTTTTATGTATTCTTTTGATTTCTTTTAGGAGTAGGATTATGTAATCCAAATAGGAGTAGGAGATACAATTTTGTAGCCTATATAAAGGCCTCATGTATTCACTTTTTCAATGATCAATGAAATTAATGAAAATTTGCTATTCTCTTTGTGAGTTGATTATGGATCTTAAATTCTCTTTCTAATAGTGGTGGGATGCCCTTTTAATCCTGATTAGTGGTGGGATGCCCTAATTGGTTTATCATAATTCTATTTCCCCTCTCTCAGTCTCTCCACAACAAATTTCTCTCTCTAAAAGTGTTACTGAATCTCTCTCTCGTCACGTTTACTGCCGACCTTGACGCTGTTGTTACCTTCTTCCTCAGCACTGAAATCGAGGTCATTTAGATCTTCTCCACGCCATCAAAATCAAGAAGAAAACAGATTCGCGCGAACAAAATTCTGCACCAACAAGCTTTCTTATTCGAGCCATATCTCACTCATTCGAAGTCCAAATCATGTACCGTTTGAAGCGTTAGATTCATGACAGAAAGAGTTACAATATTGAAGAATCTCAAAGTAAGAAAACAAAGAAAACCAGATTTATTTTAAGGTAATTCAAGAGATACAATTCTAATCCATAAACTATTAATTTAAAAATCGGATATACATTTCTAACTTATTATTAATTTTGATCTATTGTTCACTTTAAATTACAAGTATGTGTTTTTCTCTTTTATAGTTGCTTGACTTTTTTATTGATAGAGAATCTGTTACCTACATCATAATAATATTTAATTAATACTTTGATATTTGAATTGATCTAATATATGCATGTTTAAAAAAAGATATCTAATATTAACTGCTTTAAGATTTCTTATCAACTATTGTTCTTGTTGGCGTTTAATTGAGTTATTTTATCTATTGCTTTCACATACGACACGTTTCACATCAGTTTGATACTTCACATCAGTTTGGTATCAGAGCACAGTTAGGTAGGATTTGCATATTAGTCACGTTTATTTGCTTTCTTTCTTCTTGTTAGATTTTACTCAAATCCCAAAAAAGAAAAAAATTAGTGTAAATTAGGAAACCTTGAAAGGTAAGTCTTTTCCTGAAATTCTATAAGATTGGCGTCTAACCAAGAAAGGGTACTCAACGTGGTTCTGTAATTAAGGAACACAAAGTGCGAAAAATCTCCCACCTTAGTTATGCGGACCTGGCCAATTGGAGTGAAAATTGGTGTTTGACTTACCCGACAATTTTAGAAGATAAGTTTTCGAAAATCAAACAAACAAAAATTTTCAAAATTCAAAACAAAAAAAAATAATATAAATTTGCATTCATACTAGGACTCATGTATTGTATGCCAACTCGTAGTGGTACCTCATACTTGTGTGAAAAAGTTAGTGAACCCAACACTGATTCCATGGCCTCCCAATCACCTTAGTTGATATCATGGTTAAACTTGATTTCCTAACCCAAGAAGCTAATGCCTCCGTTTAGGTACAAAACGATTGAAAGAGAATGTTAATAGGGTAGTGACCAAATTGGAGACCCATAATCAGAACCCAAAAAGCAGTACCACTTTTGTAATCCCCATACTTAGAAAAGTTGTGGACAAGCCTAATAGCACTATTCCTCTGATATTCACTCCCGTGATAAAAGAGTTTAGAGATGTCCCAAAGGAGTTCCAAGACAAACCATCACCTATATGTTACAACCAACCCGAGATTGAATCTGATTCCAGAGAGTTTACATATCACCCAGACATACATTCTGATGAAGACGTAGATGATGAGTTCGCCGACGACCAAGTCCATGAAGAACTAAGAGATGATATCGTAGAGTCTAGTAGTTTAATTTCCCCTAAAGTCATCCTAGTGATTATGGAACTTATTGATGTCTTTCCTAAAGATGTTACACATAATGGCATTAGTCAAACACTTTCGAGTCACTTCTCTATTATTAGCACTGTCTTGTCACAAAAATGATACAAGAACTGTAAAGTTATTGTGGACATGAAAGTTGCACCAATGTAGTATTCTTTGATATATACGAAAATGATAGATTAAAATTGTTACCTCACTCTCACCCAATTAGGTACCATGGTTTAAGTCCACAATCATAGAAGTTCCACAACCGTGTCTAGTCCGAATCGATTTTCATCTCTACTTTTAGAGAACTTAGTATATGTTAATAATCAAATCTAAGTTTTCTACTATTTTTTAACTCCTAACTGATTATCAAATTGAAGTCGTCCATAAGTCTGCATTATCATCTTTTGCATCACATGTGCACGTGCAATCATATTACAAATTACACAAGGAAATCATGGATAAGATTGTTCAAAATAATGCCAACTATGAGATTCGAATTGACATTAGAAAATTGTTTAACACTTTTAATGTTGGTGATGTTATCTTACTTGCTTGTAGTACTTATTCGCTTTGATTGTCATGTTTATGTTATAGATTTTGATATCAGTTCTATTTTCAATATTGAAAATCTAGTGGACTATAAAGGTTTTGATTTTAACCCTAAAACTTTCTTATTGATGAGCCATCTTATGAGCTTATTTTGAGAAATCCTTCATTTCACCAATTCCAAATATTTTAACTACTACAGTGGATCAGATTGATAAAATTTTGAATGATGAAATTATCATGATTTGTAAGTATTTTGTTTGATGAAAAGGAACAGTACTGACTGATTCCAACAGGTTGAAGCAAGAAGAGATTACTTTCATTACTGACTCGACAGGGTCGAGCTCTCTCCAATACGGGGAGAATGATGCGGACAATAGAACAAAGAGATGGCAAATCTTTCATCATTGGAGAAGGCGTGCCAGCGCAACATAGATTCAGTAGTTCTACTAGCATTAAGATTTCTAGTTTCTATTTCATGTATTTTTTTATTGTTAGTAATATGATTTGTAGTAGGATTACTACTTTTTTTTATGTATTTTTCTCTCTTTTAGACTTTTAATTTCTTTTAGGAGTAAGATTATATAAACTAAAGAGGAGTAGGAGATGGATACAATTTTGTAGCTTATATAAAGGTTCCTTGTATTCACTTTTTCAATGAATAATAAAATTAATGAAAATTTGTTATTCTCTTTATGAGTTGGTTATGGATCTTGAATTCTCTTTTTAATAGTGGTGGGATGCCCTATTAAACCTGATTAGTGGTGGGATATCCTAATTGGTTTATCATAATTCTATTTTCCTCTTTCACTCCACAACAAATTTTTTCTCTAAAAGTGTTACTGAATCTTTTTCTCTTGCTACGTCTACTGTCGAGCTCGACGCCTATTGTTACCTTCTTCCTCACCGCTGAAATCGAGGCCATTCAGACCTTCTCCACGTCACCAAAATCATGAAGAGAACAGATTCGCGCGAGCAAAATTCTGCACCAGTAATTTCCTTATTCGAGTTATATCTCACTCACCCGAAATCCAAATCACGCACCGTTTGAAGCATTGGATTCGTGACAAAAGAAGCTACTATAATGAAGAATATCAAAGTAAGAAAGCTGAGGAAACCAGAAATATTTCACAGGTAATTCAAGAGGTACAATTTCAATCCATAAATTGTTTATTTACAAGTCGGATATACATTTCTAACTTATTATCAATTTTGATCTATTGTCTACTTTAAATTGCCAGTATGTGATCTGTTTCTCTTTTGAAGTTGTTTGACTTCTTTATTGATAATAGAATCTGTTATCTACATCGTAACAATATTTAATTAGTATTTTGATATTTGAATTAATCTAATACATATATGTTAAAAAAACATAGTTAATATTAAATGTTTTAAGCTTTCCTACCAATGACCGTTCTTGTTGGTGAAACATTTAATTGAGTTATTTTTTCTATTACTTCCACATACGTACACGTTTCACATCATATCCTCATAGGGGTCAGCGATGGAATGTGTACCGATCCAAGCGGGCAGATCTGAGGCACTAGCCTGGCAATGATAAAAGATGTAGTCTCCTCAAGAGCCTGCACTCTCCCCCTTCTGGCAAGACGGTCATAGGTGCTGAGGGGCGATTCTGAACACATATTACGGCTGCTTCGATGAAGAACCTGCAGGGAGGGATCAACATCAATATAGATAGTACCATTCGGTGAAATTGCCTGCAATGAGCGAGCACTGATGAGGGCAGGAAGAGCAGACTTGTCCTCTGGAGAAGGTTTTATTTTGCAGAGGCAGGGAAGCCCTTTATTATTATTAGTAAGATGGGGCGCCCCCAGAGGCAGTAAAGAGTCGTTCTTTCATGGGAAACCCAGTCAAAAAAAAAAGGGAAGAGAGGGCTGTGTTGGGTCACTAACTTATATTCGGCGGAGGCAGGGATAACCAACTTAGATTCAGCAGACACTGAGGTGTCTGGGGACAGGATCACCTTAACAGCATGAGGTGGTGAGAAAGCAGATCGGACAGTGAAACTCTCCGGAGTTGGGGTAAAAGTCTGCGCAAAATCTCCAAAAACCTCTTCTGGTTGGGCAGACCCAGAACAAGAGGAGAAAATGCCAGGCCCCTTGAAAGGATCTAGGCCTGTCACATGGACCGAGATGCCGACCTTACTCGGCCCAGAGGAGAAGGATGAAGAAGTAAAAGCACCCTCAGACTCAGAGCAAAGGATAGGAGCCCTCGCAATCAGTCGCCGAGATCAAATTTGGGGGAGGCGATTGCGAGGTTAGGGCTGTACGATCAGACGAAATTGGGGACCTTGCAGGTCATGGAGGCAATCTGTGGCATCCGTGCAGAATTTGATTCCCAAACAATATATGGGATGCTTTCCCATTATATAAACGGATTGCACATGAGAAAGATATCTTTGTTTGTCCGGCAGGCATTGAAGATCTCTTCTGCTGTTAAATTAGTCTAAATGCAGTCATGATGCCTGTCAGTCTCAACAATTACAAGCACTTGTTCCAGCTAATAAATGTGAACTTTGCTCGGTCAATGTGCAGCACAATCTGTTCGATGTCAGCAACTTCTTTTCGCCCCTCATTAATAATGTGAGTCATCAAGGGTTTACAATAATCAGGACTGATTTGAAATGATGATTCGAGAAGAGGGAAATAGTGTCTGTTTCCCAGTGGTCTTCATTCACCATTGACTCTGAGACTTCGAATCTTGATTTCATTTTCTTCGCTTTTGATTTGAATGTTTCATGTTTTTCATGCAGTCTGTTTCAAGCTGAGCTGTCTGTTGGTTACTGCTTAACAGAAATCAATCTGACAACTAATCAAGATCACTGAGATATTAACAATCTAATTGGTCAGGTCGGCAAATATCAGGTGGGAGGTTTTCCGTTCAATAGAACGTTCCTTAATTTAAGAACCACCTTTCAATTTCCTTCCTTGGTGAAACACCAATTAGACTGAATCTAAATCAGTCTCGATATACTGTAAAGTATATCCCCTGTATAAAGGACTTAATCCACTTATACAGTATTTTAGAGTGAGGTACGCTTAGAGCGAATCTCCTTAAGACAATTACGTCCCCCGCACCGGTGCTAACGGGATAATGGACGCTGGTCTCCCAAGATACAACACTCCTTCACGGTATTTGGATAGCACTACCAAATCACCGTACGGTCGAACCGTAGTCAACCAGTACCTTCACAGGATCGTTGAAGCAGCGGTACAAGGACAAATTTCGGATGAATATTTGCCTTTACTTTGGAGTAGCACCCACTGTTGAGGACGAAGGAAGGTTGAAGAATATTTTTCTTCAGAAGTACCAGATTCAGACAACAATTCTATAACAGAATCTGTTGAATTTTCTGATTCCTCTTTCAGAACAAATTTCGCAGAATCTTCTTTGGAAGTCGCTTTCTTACTTCATGCTGGAAGCCCAGTTCAGAACGCCGAAACACACTTCAGGCAGATCAGAACTCAAGAGAGAGAGAGAGAGAGATATCGCTTTTGGTGTGTCTGAGAAAGGGAAATCGGAGCGCTATTTATAGCGCTCCAGGAGGGGCTTTCTCGTCCGCCAGATATCAACAGTTGGCACGGTTCGGACAGAACCGTCGCAACCGTTCGGTCCAACCGCCCAACTGTCCAAACCGCACAACGGTATTCAGACATCCGTTGGCCAGCGGGCGGTTTGGGTAGCGGAGCAACCCATACCCGCGAGACCGGATTCAAAAAGAATCAGGCCGGGTAGGGAACCCGGGCCCGGCCCGGCGCCGGCATGTGCGGGCATAGTTCCCTCCTTTTCGCGTGCGAAAACTCCAAGTACCCGAAGGGCACGCCCTTTGTTCTCAACTTTCTCTATTTATACACCAAAAACTTCCATCCTATGGCTAATGTGGGACTAAATGCTTTTAGCTACCTTTAGTCCCATTTGGCTTTGAATTAGGCAATCTTTAGACTTGAATATCTCATTCATTCGAAGTCGGAATTGAACATGTGAATATACCACGTTCATCCCCAATGGAAGGAGAACACACTCCAACCATCATCCAATTGATTAGATCAACGGATCTTGCCATAATTCAGCTCAAAGATTCGCTTTTATATTCTTCAATTCCAACATCCCCCACAATGAATGGAGATTCAAGGAAATGACACACAAAAAGACTGACTCTATTGTGAAAGGTACTTGAGAAAAGAAACTGCATAAGGATAGATGAACTAGGTCTTGAACCTTCCATAGCGAAAGCTTTATCGGACTTACTGGCTAATCAGTGAACTAGGTCTTGAACTGTTAGCCGTTAGTGTAAGTCAAGTCAACAAGCTTCACACAGTGACTTTCCAAATCAACTTTGGTCCTCGGTTGTGTCCGTTTTGGCCCTGGACATTCTTGGTTTCAGAGAGTATCTTTAGGGAATAACAGCCTCCATAGAAATTCTCAAAGAGCCGACCCAACTCTATACTCACATAGGTGATCGTCCTATTAAGAATAGTCTACTCTACTCCACTTGTTTAGTAACAAGATATAGGTATCATTAAAAGTGTTAAGCTTATCCTTAATCCACTTGTAGAAAAGCACTTATGTGCACCTTAGGAATGGATTGGAGTCAAGCTCCAAAGTGCTTACTTGCTGAGTCAATCATAACTAGTTTTTCCTCTTGAACTTAGTCCGTGGGATCTCCAGTCGCTAAGTGAGGTTTCCATTAAGCTGACTCGGTAAGGTTAGGCTTTTAGACCCATTCCCCTCGATGCGCAATTTATACGCTCTCCACTAAACCTTTAGTAAGCGGATCCGCTAAATTATCCTTTGACGATACAAAGTCAATAGAGATAATTCCATTTGAGAGCAACTGCTTCACGGTATTATGTCTACGACGAATATGTCTAGACTTACCGTTGTATATAACATTTTGTGCCCTAGATATAGCTGCTTGATTATCGCAGTGTATACATATAGCGGGCACTGGCTTTTGCCATAATGGTATATCTTCTAAGAATTGTCGAAACCATTCTGCTTCTTCTCCGGCCTTATCTAAGGCATGTTTTTACTCCGGCCATCTCTGGCCAAGGAGATGTGCTGGCGCTTGCCCGGATCACGTGCAGGTGGATGTTGTTTGTCATCACGTGTAGAGTCCGATTCATTCAGAGTAGACTCAGCAAAGACAGAGTTACGCATAGTGAACCTGTCAGTATGACGGTTGGAGCTGTGTTGGAACTATATTGGATTTATCATTTTTTCTTTTTTTTTTCTTTTTCTTTTTCTTAGAGGTTCAACTGTATATGTATATATATCTTTGTAACCTTCAGTCTCTGAATTGTTTCGATATGTTGTTATTAATGAAACGCCTAGGAACTTTTTGCCTCACCGTGTCATCTCGAAAAAAAAATTGTATGTTTTTACTTGCTCAAGTCTTGCTATTAAAGTTCAACTTTGAGGTCTGTCCTGTGTTCAGACTGCCCTATTGCTCCAATAATTTTCTATCCTGAGCATCCATCATCCCTTTCCCGGTGAAGTGTGGTCATTAGATTGTGATGCCACCACTTTTAACGGTCAGTAGAAGGTTATTATCCTTGGTTCGAACAGCAATATTTCTTCTCCTGTGAGCCACATGATTGAGCAAAAAGAGCCGTGCCAAAGGACCGAGGCTACTTGAACCTTTTTGGGGTTTCTTCCTAGTTTGCAGGGCTTAAGATGTCAGCCATGTTGATGAAGCCATTGCTCTTTTTCTTCTTCTTCTTCTTCTTCTCGTTACCCATCAAACTTGCAAGCTCAAGTTTAGATGACTTCACTTTCAATGGCTTCAGTAACACCAACCTGAGCCTTGATGGCATGGCCTCCATCACGGCTGACGGCCTCCTTATGCTGACCAATAACACACAGAATTTGAAGAGCCATGCCTTCTATCCAGTCCCTCTTCGCTTCAAGCCTGCAGCTGGTAAAATCCTTTCATTCTCTACTACTTTTGTGTTTGCTATTCTGTCTGAAATCTGGAATCTTAGTGGCCAGGGCATCACCTTCTTTGTTTCCCACACAACTGACTTCTCCCTCCCATCTCCAAGCCAGTACTTAGGCCTCTTCACGGAAAATAACAATGGCAATTCAAGCAATCACATCTTTGCTGTTGAACTTGACACCATCCAGAACCCTGAATTCCAGGATATCAATGATAACCATGTTGGAATTGATATCAATAGCTTGAACTCCAACAAGTCGCATACTGCAGGTTACTATGAGGATAGCACTGGTTTGTTCAAGAACTTGACTCTTATCAGTGGCCAACCAATGCAAGTGTGGATAGATTTCAATGGGGAACTGATGCAACTCAACGTTACTCTGTCTCCATTGCAAACGCCTAAGCCTAGTCGGCCACTCTTGTCCTCCACCATTGATCTTGCAAGCCTGATGCTAGATTCCATGTTTGTAGGCTTCTCTTCATCCAATTTTCCTTTCCATACTCGCCATTATATTCTCGGGTGGAGCTTCAAATTGAATGGCGTAGCAGGATTGCTTGATTACGCAAAGCTCCCTCCACTCCCCGTTACTAAAACCAAAGGGAAATCAGCTGTTTTGGCTACATGGTTGTCAATAGCTTCATGTTTTTTTGTTCTATTAGTTTTCACTGCCTCTGTGCTTATAATGAGGAGGAGGATCAAATATGCTGAGCTCTTTGAAGATTGGGAGCTCGACTATGGTCCCCATCGGTTCTCATACAAAGATCTGTTTGAAGCAACTAATGGGTTCACAGAGAAAGAGTTACTGGGGAGTGGAGGCTTTGGTAGAGTCTACAGAGGAGTGTTGCCTACTTCCAAGATGGAGGTTGCAGTTAAGAAAGTCTCTCATGAATCAAGACAAGGAATGAGAGAGTTTGTGGCTGAAATCGTTAGCATTGGTCAGCTCCGTCACCGAAACCTTGTTCAGCTCTTAGGCTACTGCCGTCGCAAAAGAGAACTCCTCTTGGTATATGATTTCGTGCCTAATGGTAGCCTTGATAAGTTCTTATTCAACCGAAACAAGCCTACCCTCAGTTGGGCGCAAAGGTTCCGAATCATCAAAGGAGTGGCTTCAGGTCTGTTATACCTGCACGAGGACTGGGAGCAGGTTGTTGTCCACAGGGACATCAAGTCTAGCAACGTTCTGTTAGATAGGGAATTTAATGGAAGGCTTGGAGATTTCGGCCTTGCAAGATTATATGATCGTGGGACTGATCCTCAGACCACACGTGTTGTTGGAACCATGGGTTATCTCGCACCCGAGCTTTCTATGACTGGTAAGGCGACAACCATGTCTGATGTGTTTGCGTACGGTGTCTTCCTGCTTGAAGTGGTCTGTGGTAGGAGGCCGGTTTCACCCTTACCGTGGGCGAGGACCTGGTTCTTGTGGATTGGGTGCACGAGAATTGGCAACGGGGATTGCTGATTGAGACGATGGACCCAAGATTGAGAGAGGACTACTGCCCTGATGAGGTGGAATTAGTCTTGAAGCTCAGTTTGCTATGCGCACATCCAATACCAGCATCTAGACCGAGCATGCGGCAAGTGATGCAGATTTTGGATGGGGTTGCGGAACTTCCTGATTTGTTGCCAATTTCTTCGAATTATAGAACTCTGTCATTGTACCAGAATTTAGGGTTTGATAATTATATGTTGTCGCACATCTCATCACAGGTCAATCTTCCTGCTACGGCAGGAGGCAGATGATGGCTTTCTCGGAGAATTGATGCTCTTTTTGTGTAGCTTTTATGCTTGTTTGTCAAAAGCAATGCCTATAGTGTCTTCCTCCTCTGCATTTTCTAGTTAGAGGACTTGAGCATGGGACTTCAACAACCCACCATGATCCTCCACTGCCTGGTCCAGGCCTCGTGGTTAGCAAAGTGTAAAGTGGAGCATTGATGTGATGAGAGTGCCTAGATTTACATGTCAATTGATTTTTTCAGAAGTTTGTGTTCTGAAACCATAGTACATATTAAGTGTTGATAGACCAAGGTCACTAAATTGTTGTCTCAGTAAGTTTCTTAGAAAAGATGTTATTGGTGCTGGTGTCTTAGCTAAGAAAGCTTCGTACTCTGGAGTTTGGAGGTCACAATGGCTTGCCAACTCGCCTCAAGTTCCTCAGGGAGAGATTATGGTATTGATATGCAGGTTAAAAATTATTTTTCACAAGTAAGATTTTTTTTTTACATTTTTCACAGGTAGAAGAATTTCTGACTTCAGTTACTTGTACACTGACCTCAAAATTTCTGCCCAACAGGAGAGAGTAATCTTTTTAAACATGTGATGGTAGGCCATTGATTGATCATTTGGACCACACCTATTGTTTTGTAGCGTATGCTTTTGGACCACCGTCTTTTGTTATGATGTGCTCTTCATTACGTGTTAGAGTAGCTATGTTGCTATGTCATTTTCAATTGCTGCAACGTGTTGGGGTAGCTATGTTGCTATGTCATTTTCAGTTGCTGTAACAAGCCCTTTCTTTCTTTTGCCCCAAAATTTATTAGGCTTTTTAGCAACTTGGGTGGACATTTTTTTTTTTTTTTTGATACGCAAGGTAGGTAAAAGCGGCACTTAAATCTGAAATTTCTCACAACTCACTATTACTCTTTTACCAGTGAACTAGGCCTCACTGGCCACTTGGATGCACTCCTGAACACTCAAACATCCAAATCACCACCTATCATTGTTACCCACCAAAAAATTGCAAAAAGTCTTCCCAGTTGCCTGGTTAGGGGGAAAATTGGGTGGACATTAAGAGGAAAATGAGGCTTAATTTACGGAAAGTAATCATTTGACCTATATTAGATAAAAAAGTTAAACCCTTATGCTTTAAGGAGTTAAATGCAGAAAGTTACCGTAGAGCAAGTGATAGTACTTGTGGAATTTTTGCAATTAACCAAAAAAAAAAAATGCCCTATAAAGTCAAGCTCAAGAAAAAAAATGGACCAGCTATTCAGCAAAGGGCCCAACAAGATTAATTCTAAAAAGAAAAAAAAAATGTCCAAGCTGGACCCTCGATGGTAGCAGGTGCAGCGCTGACCTAGGAAGTTATCCAATTCACCAAGCTGAACAAGAGCCCGGGGTTCATGTTAGATTTGGATTTTGAGAAGACCTATGTGACGGTAAAATGGGAGTGCATCATGGAAACCTTGCACTCTTGGGGCTTTACACCAACAAGGATTTCTTGGAGTAGGCTTTGGTTGCGATCCATAAAAGTAACAGTACTGGTGAATTGTATCTAAGGGCGGGGGATTTCCTGTAAGAGGGGTCTTAAGCAGGGTGACCCTCTCTCCCCGTTGATCTTCGCGCTCATAGCTAAATCACTTCACCACATGATTGCTAAGTGCCGAGAGGAGGACCTCATTAAGGGTTTGGGATGCTGAGATGAGACTGTTGACACTTCGAAAAGACAAACTCTCAGAAAGTATTTCAATTGGTCTGAACGATGTTTAACTTGTTGGCATTTACAAAAATAAATCGCAGACAAGTTGACGACCAGTTTTTGTCCACTCCTAATAGATAAAGCAGTGACTTGAACCCTACCGATCTAGTGAAGTGTCTTTGAAAAGGCCTAGGAAGGCCTATGAGGCTAAGTTTGTTCAACACTTAGCCTCGCATGAGCCCAAGGGGCTAGTTTCGCCTAAGAAGCTAATGTTGCTTAGCTTCGACTTAAAGTTTAACACAGCTCTATTAAAGAGCTAACTCTTAGATTCACCTGAAGCTCTTCATAGCTCCACTGTGAGCTATCTCTTAGTTTCGCTTAGAGTTTTTCATAGCTTCGCCTGGAGTTTCACTTAACTCCGCAGTGAGCTAGCTCTTAGCTTCGCCAAGAGCTCTTTTCATAGCTTCGCCTGAAGCTTTATCTAGCTTTACTTGAAGCTTTATCTAGCTTCATGAGAGTTTTAGCTCCACATTAGGCTAGCACCGCATGGCCCTTGGAGATTTAACCTCGCCTTCGCAACAGGCTGACTCTTAGTCATGTTGACCATTTTAAGTCCATGAATGGGATTAGTCGGATATCCACCCACTAAATTAGTGGAGTTAATGTTGACTCAGAGGCCTATCACTCTAGTTTTGATGATGATTAACTCATGTAGTTATAGTATACTAATAATCTTGTGATATTTAGTTTCAGATATTTGATTAAGATTTTAGTAGGTGTTTAGCTTCAACAAAGGAGTTGAATCGCGTTTGGATCGAGTCGGTTGGAAACAAGAAGACCTCGGTTTGTTTAGTTTAGATTGTTTAGATCGTGTGTAAAGATTAAATAGTGTTGATATGCTCAAGTTCACATACACACACAAGTTTAAAGTTTGTTAGTTTTGGTTTTCAGTTTAACCGGTTTTGAATTTCATGTCAAAAAAACATATATATATATATATATATATATATATATATATATAATATATATATATATATATATATATATATCTTACACGTATAATGGATTCTATCTATATACAATATGCTTCAAAATTGTTTCAATATCATGTTTTTATATTTATAAAAGTTTTGGAGAAAACAATTTTCCATTTCAAAAATCTAAGTTTTGAAAAATACCGATCTTGTGTTTAAGTCAAATTTCAATATCACAAAAATGATTCAAATTGTTTATAATATGTGTTGAATTTTAGTCACACATATTTGAATTTCAAAGATCTTATAAGAACTTATTTTTGTGAAATTTATGTGATTTTATGAGATTTAATTGAAATTAAAAAGATAAGTTTTCAATACCCATATCCCCAGCCAGACTGCTCTGGCGGTCGACCGGACGGTCGACCGGACTAAGAGTCAGTCGACCGTCACGGTCAACCGATGTGCACGAGACGTGCAAAAAGGCCAGCCAACTCGGCCGGTCGACCGCGCGGTCGACCGACTAAAAGCACTCCACTCTCGGGTGGGGGCCGGTCGACCGGGCAGTCGACCGTTGGCTTTGGCCCGGTTGACCGCAGGCACAACGGTCATAAAAATGACCATTGGCCGGGCGACCGGGTGGTCGACCGGAAGGGCATTTCTACCCTTTCCTGGCTGCCAACGGGTAGATTTTTGAGAGGGTATAAATACCCATCTCTTGAGCTGGTTTTTTCATAGTTTTAGAGAGTAAAATTTTCCCATCTTCTTAAGTGTTTTAGCAACAAATTTTCAAGAGCTTTTGGGTTTAAAAATTTTATCTTTATTTGTTTTAAAGGGTTAGAAAATTCAAAGAAAAGGAGAGTCTTTGGGAATTATTTTGATCTTCATTTTTATTTCAATCTAGAGTTTTTTTCAAGAGTTTTTCTTTGTGATTTATTTTTCAACTCTTTATTTTCTCACACTTGAGCTATCTATCTATCCTATCTATAGGATCTTGTTTTTGTGAAAAAATTGGTTTGTGGTTGTTGAAACCACTAGGTGTTGTAATCCTCTTTGCTTTGTTGGTATCCCTCTTATGTATAGGTGATTGTGAAGATTGTGTTTGAGTTGGTTGTTATCTCTCTAAGTGTAGAGGAGATTGTTGGAGTGTTGGCTTTGAGCGTTATCCCTCTAGTGAGAGATGATTGTTGTTTTACTTTGTGCCTATCCCTCTATTGAGAGGTTGATCTTTTGTGGCTTAGTGCCTTGCCTCTTGTGTAGAGATTGTTGTTGTTTGAGAGAGGAGTTGTGTACTCCAAAGTTGTATTACCCAAATCCTCAGTGGAGGTTCCCTATGCGGGAAGTCCTGTGTGGACGTTATAGTGAAAATCCTTCTGTGTGAAGGCGGGGACGTAGAGCAGTGGTTTAAACCTTGAAACATATCTTATTGTTTGCGATTGATCCACTATCTCTAACACACTTTCTCCCTCTTTATATCTACATTGATTCATATTGTTCATATCATATTTATGCTTGGTATTGTTCGTGTGCCTCACTTGTGTTGAATTAAGAGAGCTTCATATAGCACCTCAACTCTTATTTAGAGAAATTTAGAGGAGTTAGTCCAGAGCCCTTCACCGGGAATTCGGCTACACTCTTTGGTTATACTAAGTGTGTTGCAATTTGTTTTTAATTCCGCATTATTTGTCATTAGATTAGCCATACACCTATTCACCCCCCTCTAGGTGTACTTTAATGGTATCAGAGCCTACACTTCTGATATTAGGTTTAACCACCTAGGAGTGAGATCTTAGTTAGCTATCTATATTTGCATTTGCACACTCTTTTGTTTACACACACTCATGGACTTCATGACCCCTCTTATGTTTGGTTTCTAACATTAATGTATGGAAGCTTAAAATGAGTATGTACTTAAAAATCCTAGGAATGCATGTTTACCTTGCCGCTACCAAGAAATTTTATCTTGAAAATAACAAGCATATAGAGGCTAAGGCACAAGCCCTTGAGGCACTTAGGAGCACTCTAAGTAAAGATTATCTTATGACTGTTTCTCATTGTGATTCCGCTTTTGCAATGTGGAACACTTTGACCTCTCTCGCGCTACAAACGACAAAATATGTGGAGGAGGAATCTAGTGGAGATGAGTCCGATCAACCTTGCTACATGGTCCAAGGGAATGACTCCCTTGAGGTAAACTCAGACACTCATCTAGATGATTGTGCTAGTTCTTCAAGTGATGATTATGTTGATGCTGAATCATTAAATGAAGAACTATCTTTAATTTGTGAAAACTTACTTGAAAAATATCAAGTTTTGAAAAAGAAAAGCTTTAAATTAAAAGAAGAAAATAAAAATTTGTCTTCTAAACTTGACTTGGTTTTGCAAGAAAGGGATGATATTTCAAATGTTAGGGACTCATTAAAATCCCAACTTGACCTTACCTTATAGGAAAATGAATTTTTAAAGAATAAAAGTGATTGTGATGATGTTGTGAAGAAAAATAAAACCTTGTCTTTAAAACTTGATTTGTTTTAAAAGATAATGAATCTTTGAAAAATAAAATTGCTTTAATTTCAAAGGAATTGGACTTGGTTTCAAAAGAAAATATTTTTTTGAAAAATAATTTAGATTCACATATTTGCCATGCTTCACCATCTAGTATACCTATTGCATGCTCCACCTCTTCTTCTATTATTAAAAATGATATATGTACTTTAAAGAATAGTGTTGATTGTTTGGGCTCCACTTTGAGCCAATGTGCTATGAATCACAAGAAATTAGAATCCATGGAAACATGCACCACATGTTCATGCACACCATACACGGCATACACATGCTCCTCACGTTCATACACATAACACCATGCATGCTCATGTGTACACCTGTACACATTGTGGATATAAGGGCCACCTTACAAAATTTTGTTATGATAGGATTAATAATTTAAGTTTTGCAAACAAGTTTGTTTGGGTTAGTAAATGTGCTAACCCTCATGGACCCAATAGAGTATGGGTACTAAAAGCTACTCCTGTTTTATTTGATGTAGGTGTTGTTGGCCCAAGGTTACAATCACCCAGTTTTGGAGTTTTAATGATTACAAAACATATATAGTTATTTGTACTAATCATATTTTAGTGCATAAGTGTGTTTCAGGGTTCTAAGAATTCAAGATGTTTTCTTCCCTAATGGAAGGTGTTTTTGACTCAAGTTGACTCAATTCGGGATCAAGGATTCAAGTTATTCAACATTGCAAATGGAGAAGCCCATATTGAAGATCTTGTAGTCACCTAGAACTAAAGTAAGAATTATTAATGTTAAAGAGTTAGGTTATGATAAATTGGCTCAAAAAAACTCACACACACATTCTTACTTTCTAAAAATACAAGTTTTGTTTTGGTTAGTTGGCTTAGGTACATGTTTTGATTGATATACATGTCTCAAAATATTCATATTTTTACATCTAGTTTAAAACATGTATTTCATCCTCTATAGCATGCTACTTAAACTTCAAACCATTTCAAAATATTTTAAAAATTATTCAAAGTTCAAAATTATTTACTTATATAAACTATTTCAGGCCTAGCGGTCGACTGGGCGGTCGACCGGATCTATTTCAGGCCAGATCGGTCAACCGTCCGGTCGACCGGGCCTTGTGGCCTTGGGCGTGCACGTCTGTGCACGTCTGCCGGTCGACCGGGCCAGTCGACCGACAGACCTTGCAGTCGACCGACCGATCGACCGACTGCAAGACCCTTAGTCTCAGGTTTTGTCGGTCTACCGGCCCGGTCGACTGACAGTTCAAAAATTTTGTTTGTGTAGCCTGCGGTCGACCGGACCGGTCGACCAAAGCCAACGGCCCTTTTGCTATATGGCTTGCCAGTCGACCGGCCCGGTCGACCGACAGCCGCCAAAAGAGCCCAACGGCTATTTCTTAGAATCTGTTTTGATTTTAATATTTCTTTCAGCTATTTTTGATTTTTGGTGGCTATACTCTGCCCTATTGACCTAGATTCAATGGTGAAATGCATTTAGCAAATCCCTATAAATAGATGTCATTGGTCCTTTGTTGAAGATAAGAAAAATTCTCATTGTTTTCAAGTTTCAAAAGAAAAGAAAAGTTTTCTTACTTTCATTTTCAAAAGTGCTCTCTTTGGTTAAAGTTTTCAATTAGTTTACAAGTTATTTTACTTCTTTACAACTGAAATTTTTCTCACTTCACTTCTTGAGCCAAAAATCATCTCCACTCTATAAGAAGTTGTAAGAGAGAGTTTGTGGTCTTTTGATCACCTAGTGACTTGTATTTCCTTGTGTTGAGATCCCTCTTGTGTAGAGGTTGGATTGGTTGGAGTTGGGTACTCCGGTCTTGTGTAGACCAATTGTAATCCCCTTGGGTGTAAAGGTTCCGGTGTGAAATTTCCTTTGTGGATTTAGTGGAAATCCTTCACGGTGGTGGAGGCGGAGACGTAGAGCAGTGACTCAAACCTCGTAACAAATTACTTGTGTTTGCGATTGGTTTCCTTATTGATTTTCATTGCTTTACATTCCTTACTTATGATATTGTTTGTTTGCTCTTCACCATTTCAATCATTTCATTGACTTGCATTTTTTGGTGTTTACTCATCTCAACAAGAAAGCAATTACGCGTCTCAACTCATAATCTAGAGGAATCAAAGAGGAGAAGTTCTAGAGCCCTTCTCGGGGAATTCGGCTTCAATTTCTTGTTTTGAGTGACCGCTTGCATCATAAATACATACTTGTTTAAAAAGATCATTAGATTAGCATTAACATCTATTCACCCCCCTCTAGGTGTTTTTCAGGTGTGGGCTCTCACTTGACGTGAGGGTATTGTGCCTTGATGGTGGATGCGTTCCGAACAAAAATGGTAACACTTTTGAATGCATCACTTTCAAGGAAGTTTGGTAGAAGGACCACATGATTTGGAGAAATAGAGATGTGTCCTAATAGTTTTGGTAACTATCTCTAAGTCTCATTTAGTGTACATGCTTTCATATTGTTGATTTTTAGCATGTTCTACCTTTTCATGATTGTTATTAAATGCCATGTTAATTAGACTTATGACATACATGTATAGTAATTGAGATACACTCATGTTCATATGAATTCATATTTTGTGTTCTCACTATACTTTAACTATTGTGTATATCATAACTCTAAGACATGTGCATTTACATAATAATCATATAGTTTTCGGTATATTTATAGTTCATGTTTTGATTACATGTTTAAGATATAGTTTTCATTAAAATTTGTGTAGATACTTGTACAACAATGAGCCACATTTGATTTTTGTATGTCTGTGGCTAATTGCTCACTTGTACCCATTAGATGTACTAGTCTAACCTATTAGTTTTGATGATTCGTGCATTTTGACTTGTATTCCCCATTTTGTACATGTTTTTCATAATAATGTGTTTAGCTTCATGTATATGTTAATTTTGTTTAAAACTTTAGATATACATGTATACCCTTAAGTCACTTGCTTTTCATGCAAATTCTATTAAGGACTCATTTGTGTTTGGGATATGTATGTATGCTTTTAGTTTTAACTAAACATACATATACCTTGAAGTATATTTAATTTTGATGATTTTCATATTTTTGGTAAGGAATTTTATATGAGCTTTATTGCCTATTTCGATGATTATGCTTTTCATATAATTCTTGTACACTCACATTACTTGATATTTTCTCGTGACTTTATTTTCATAAGTCATATATGTGTTTTATAAACTTTGAGTGTCAATTGTTGAGTGATTTTCATATTTTCATGGATATATTCTTGTTTTATTCCTTACTTGAAGGATTTCATACTAGTTTTCAAGATTATCATAAAACTAGTTGCGTATTTCTTCATTTTGGAAGAGTTTTTAATTATGTTAAAACTATTTTCAAATCATATTTTGAAAACCCCTTCCTTTCAAAGGGCGGACGTATGGGCGACCATGTCTTGTATGCTCAAATTGAAAATCTATTTAAACTTGTGCATGAAAAGAAGGTATTGTATTATGAGTTATACACTTGATTCTCATTGTATTTTTAATTGGTATCACAATTGATATTATTTTTGTATACTCATATTTTGTTTTCTGTATATATATGTTTCAAACTTTAAAATAATATCAATTTCAATTAGAATTTATATTTTCATACATATATATGTGATTTGATTGTGCTTACTATCTTTACATCTTAAAGCACAAACTATGTTTATGCTAAACTTGATTTTCTCCTTAATGTCAATTACTTTTCAATTGGTATCTTATATAAGCTTATGCATCGTTTTTATTGGTATTTTATAAAGAGGGAGAAAATTCGTGTTTTATCTTTCAAATTGATTTTATTTTCAATTGGTATCTTACTCCCACTCTTTATGATAAAAAATGCTTTGTTTTAGTATATGCTAACATTTTCAATATTGGTATCATGTTTCATTTTAAATTGGTATCTATAATGATATAAGTTATGTTTACCTAAAACAATTTGGTCTTTACTTTCAATTGGTATCAAGATTTTCAATATATATTTCAATTGGTATCAAAACATACAGTGTTTCATTTTCTATTGGTATCAAAAATTTACAAGACATTTTAAATTGGAATGAAGATATTTTCAATTGGTATCTTTTAGTATCTTAAAAATTTTGTTTACTTTCAATTGGTATCTCAAAAATGATTTATTTATTTTCTATTGGTATCATAAATTAGTATTATAATATTTTGATGTATACCTTTATCATAAATTAATATATTTTTCAATTAATATCATATTATTTTGATATGTTTTTCTTATATGCAAGGGAAGTTTAACATCTTCTCTATATATAGATTCATATTGAGTATATCTCATATCGCATATACATTCTACTTGTTTGATTTGACAAAAAGAAGAATTTTTTTCCCCTTTGTTGATGATTTGACAAAAAGAGAGAAAGAATTTTGGAGTTTTATATATGCATGTTTATGTCATTTATATGCATGTTTACTTTTCAATTTGTATCAGAGCATATATATTTTGTTTATGCAAAAGGGGAGAAGTATTCTTCATTTATGCATATATGTGCTATTTGTTTTATGCATACATCGAATATCTTTATTGTTTATTGTTATGCATGAGTTAAGGGGGAGCTTCTATGAAGCTTAACTTTAATCCATGCATATATAACTCCATTAGTTTTGTCATCATCAAAAGGGGGAGATTGTTAGCCCAGAGGCTCATCACTCTAGTTTTGATGATGATTAACTCATGTAGTTATACTTTACTAATAATCTTGTGATATTTAGTTTCAGATATTTAATCAAGATTTTAGTAGGTGTTCAGCTTTAACAAAGGAGTTGAATCGCGTTTAGATCGAGTCGGTTGGAGACAAGAAGACCTTGGTTTATTTAATTTAGATTGTTTAGATCTTGTGTAAAGATTAAATATTGTTGACATACTCAAGTTCACATACATACACAAGTTTAAAGTCTGCTGGTTTGGTTTTCGGTTTAACTGGTTTTGAATTTCATGTCAAAAGTATAGATATATATCTTACATGTATAATGGATTCTATCCATATACAATATGCTTCAAAGTTATTTCAATATCATATTTTTGTATTTATACAAGTTTTGGAGAAAATGATTTTCCATTTCAAAAATTCAAGTTTTGAAAAATACCAATTTTGTGTTTAAGCCAAATTTCAATATCACAAAAATGGTT
This sequence comes from Agave tequilana, assembly GCA_038442645.1. Taxonomy (NCBI): domain Eukaryota; kingdom Viridiplantae; phylum Streptophyta; class Magnoliopsida; order Asparagales; family Asparagaceae; genus Agave; species Agave tequilana. The sequence goes on along the minus strand of JAVJIF010012185.1, from coordinate 51,914 downwards.
TAAATTGTTTATAATATATGTCAAATTTTAGTAACACATATTTGAATTTCAAAGATCTTATAAGAACTTATTTTTGTGGAATTTATTTGATTTTATGAGATTTAATTAAAATTAAAAAAACAAGTTTTCAATACCCATATCCCCAGCCAGACTGCTCTGGCGGTCGACCAGACGGTCGACCGGACCAGGAGTCGGTCGACCGTCACGGTCGACCGATGTGCATGGGACGTGCACAAAGTCCAACCAACTCGGCTGGTCGACCGCGCGGTCGACCGACTGAAAGCACCCCACTCTCGGATAGGGGCCGGTCAACCGGGCGATCGACCGGAGGCACAACGGTCATAAAAATAACTGTTGGCCGGTCGACTGGGCGGTCGACCGGAAGGGCATTTCTGCCCTTTTCTGGCTGCAAACGGGTAGATTTTTGAGAGGGTACAAATACCCATCTCTTGAGCTTGTTTCTCCATAGTTTTAGAGAGCGAAATTTTCCCATCTTTTTAAGTATTTTAGCAACAAGTTTTCAAGAGTTTTGGGCTTAAAGATTTTATCTTTATTTGTTTTAAAGGGTTGAAAAATTCAAAGAAAAGGAGAGCCTTTGGGAATTGTTTTGATCTTCATTTATAATTCAATCAAGAGTTTTTCCCAAGAGTTTTTCTTTGTGATTTGTTTTCCAAACTCTTTATTTTCTCACACTTGAGCTCTCTATCTATCCTATCTATAGGATCTTATTTTTGTGAGAAAATTGGTTTGTGGTTGTTGAGACCACAAGTATTGTAATCCTCTTTACTTTGTTGGTTTTCCTCTTGTGTAGAGGTGATTGTGAAAGTTGTGTTTGAGTTGGTTGTTAGCCCTCTAAGTGTAGAGGAGATTGTTGGAGTGTTGACTTTGAGCCTTATCCCTCTAGTGAGAGGTGATTATTGTTTGGCTTTGTGCTTATCCCTCTATTGAGAGGTTGATCTTGTGTGGCTTAGTGCCTTGCCTCTTGTGTAGAGGTTGTTATTGTTTGAGAGAGGAGTTGTGCACTCCAAAGTTGTATTACCCAAATCCTCAGTGAAGGTTCCCTATGTGGAAAGTCCTGTCTGGACGTTATAGTGGAAATCCTTCTGTGTGAAGGTGGGGACGTAGAGCAGTGGCTCGAATCTCGAAATATATCTTGTTGTTTGCGATTGATCCACTATCTCTAACACACACACACACACACACACACACACACACACACACTCTCTCTCTCTCTCTCTCTCTTATATCTTGTATTGATTCATATTGTTCATATCATATTTATACTTGGTATTGTTTGTGTGCCTCACTTGTGTTGAACCAAGAGAGCTTCAGATAGCACCTCAACTCTTATTTAGAGGAATTTAGAGGAGTTAGTCCAGAACCCTTCACCGGGAATTCGGCTACACTCTTTGGTTACACTAAGTGTGTTGCAATTTGTTTTTAATTCCGCATCATTTGTCATTAGAATAGCCATATACCTATTCACCCCCCCTCAGGTGTACTTTCAGTTAATGCCCACTTTAAGGGGGTAGTTAACCCTATTATCTCCCCATTAAGAGAAGATAATTGTAGCACCCCGTTCCCGGGATACGTACCCAGATACGTGTCCCAATTTTTTCGACCGTATTGCTCAGTTTTCTTCCTGTATGTGTTCATGGGATGTGATTGCTTATATTATTGAGTATCAGATATGGATTCTCAGACCCAGAGTAAGCCCTGACCCGGACCAGGAACCCGATACCAGCCAGTAGCCCGATTTGACTTTCTGGTAGTCCGATTTGGCCGATTTTAGTTTAGAGACTATTTTCTAATATTTTAGATTTTTCATGATTTTTTAGAATTTTTCAGAATTTTTCTGCAAAATCTCCAAAACCAGTGTCGGTCGGCATCGCTGACTGATTCCCAGATTTTTAGTTTTCAAATGGGATTAAATTTACAAAAACGGTTTTCACGTTACTATTTAAAATTTTATTTTATATTTAAAGATATTTTTTGAGATTTTTTCAAATTTATCAAAATTTGACCGATTCGGGTGTCGGCCGGTATCGCCAGAAGATTTCATGATTTTTAATTTGAAAACTATATTATATTTTTTGAATCTGATTTCACTGAGTATCTTAGAATAATATTTTCTATTTTTGAGAATTTTTCGGAAGGATTCTGAAATAGTTGAATTTTCGTGTTATTAAAATAATTATATTTATTACCGGTCTTATCTTTTCGTACTTTCTCCTTCCCTACTCTCCTGCTTTGTGCTTTCAAAATTTATAATAAATAATATATTTAATAATAAAAATTTTATTCTAATTTTCTTTCTTTTCCTTATCTTTTTTCCTTTTCTTTAAATTTTCTTTCTTTTTCTTCTTTACTTTCTCCCTCCTTTGACTTCCCCCCCTCCATCCCCTGGCAAATGCAGCAGCAAGGGAGCAGAGCATGATGGGCTGAGCAACCCATCCCTTCCACCATCCCCATTCATCATTTCATCCACTTCCTTATCTATTAAACCTTATAACTTCAACTTCCATATTCATTTTCCAAAAATCCAAAATCCACTTCATCTTCAACCCCCAACCAACTCACGCACCGAACTCACCGCCGTCGCCTCCACCATCACCACCACCGCCCGGCGCCACCCTAGCCGCCGCCGCCGCACCCCCTACCTCCCCTCTTCCCTTCCCCACTTTCATCACCCCCAATCCCCCACTCCTTCTCTTCAATTCCACCAAAACCTATCACCATTAAAACTTCATCTTCTCCAAAATTCACCATCACCACCACCAATTCCACCACTCCAACCACCCCATTACCACCTCCTCCTCCTCCAACTCCCCAACACCACCAAACATCATTACCACCATCACAACCACCACCACCAACCACCATCACCAACTCCAACAACAACAACAAAACAACTCCCCACCACCTCCTCTCTCCCCTAGGGCGCGCGCGCGCCGCCCTCCTCCCGGCGGCGGCGCCGCCGCCGCCAGGCCGCCGGCGTTGGCCGGCCGCCGGCCGACCACCCCCTCCCCTTCTTTTTCTTTTTCCTTTCTTTCTTTCTCTCTTCTTTCATTCTTTCTCTTTTCTCTCCCTAAATAAAAACCCATTTTCCCTCATTCCTAAAATACCCATCCCCTCTCCCTCAAATTACCTCCCTATATTTATACCCAATACCCCTCTCCTCTTAAATCCTAATTCTTTTGTAAATACACCATATTTTCTCTCTCTTTCTCTCTCTTCTTCCTACAACTTTCTCTCTCCTCTCTCATTCCCTCTCAATATTTATATAAATATTTATAAATATATATTTTATATACAACTATGGGCTAGTGGATTTCTCATACGGATCGCCGATTTTCTGGACTTTTAACTGGTATTACACCCCGGCTTCAGGCGAGTGCTTCTTAATACACTTAAAAATAAACGCTCTTATATTTATAATATGGAATTGATATGTGGATATTTTAGCATGCCTAGCACTTGTTACCGTAGTTTTAATACATGAATATCATGCTATGAGGGTTAATATATGATGTTGTACTCAGTATTTACCCGACCCTGGATATATTATACTTGACATGTGACATCTGACACCGACCCTAGACTTGTTGTACTTGACATACGATTTATGACACCAGCACACAGTATTTACACGGCACTTGGCATTTTACACTTGATATATGATTTATGACACCGGCACTCGGTATTTACACCGGTACTCAGTATTTACACAGGCACTTGGCATGTTACACTTAATATATGATTTATGATATCGGCACTCGGTATTTACACCGGCACTCGGTATTTACACCGGCACTTGGCATGTTACAGTTGATATATGATATATGACACCGGTACTTTCCATGCTATATTTGACACATGATATCGGACACCGGTATTTGCCATATTTGACACCGACACTTGCCATGATATATTTAACACCGATATTTGTCATGCTATATATGACACCAGTACTTTCCATGCTATATTTGACATATGATTCTGACATCGATACTTGCCATGCCATATTTGACACTTGATATATGACTCCGATATTTGACATGCTATATTTGCCACCTGATATATAATACCTGACACCTGACACCTGGCACCTGTATTACCTGCCATATTCGTGATTATTATGTGACTAGACATCTGGCACTCCTGTATCTCCTGAACTCCTGAACTCCTGTACTTCTGAACCCCCTGAAAAAGGGTGACTCCTGATATTATACTCCTGATATTATACTCCTGTTAATTCCCTAGATGGATAATCATGGTTATACTGTATACACTTGTGGACATTATCTTTGGGCAATATATATAATAAAATACTCAACTTTCACTGGGTGGGGGAAACTGATGGAAACCGGTATGATGTCATATTTATAATGGTGACATTTCTGAAGTGTCATGTGGGGCGCGTAATGATAAGTCCCTGGAAGTAGTAGCCTGAATCTGAAGTGTCGTGTGGGGAGCGTAATGATAAGTCCCCGGAAGCAATAGTCTGTACTCCTGAGCTAGTCCCGGGCAAAGACGGGACCCACTATAAATATGAGCCATCAGATTTATCAGTTTCCAAATAATAACTCATCTTATTCATAAGTGGATGTATGTATACCGATAGCACATACAAAAGCATATGAATCGGATGAATAACATAAAACAACCAAACAGTAATAATGTTAAGAATGTGTGATATTTGTCTTTCCTTTGTCCGGGTCCTGGTACTCACATATCAGACTCGGGTAAATTCTACAGAGTGCGAACTCTAGTATGGACTATCGGTGATGTGAGGCGCTGGTAGGGAGGCGATTGAAATATCAAACGGTACTGACTATTATTATTAGATTAATTAAAATGCAACACCTTTATATTCTCCAGTTATAGTATTATATTCTGAGTTGACACCTTGCCTTATGACATGTGATTTATGTGGTATATGATGATTACTTCAGACATACTCTAGTTCTGTTACCCTGAGGGCAACTCAAGTTGTATGAATTCAGATGATGGTGACATCGGATATATGGTATATAGATGAGGGTTTCCTTGTTTGGATTATCACCTCGACGTATCAACCCATGAATCCATAATCTGAGCTTATACAACTAGTTTTATCCATACTTATATTTATCGCGTATTTAGTGTATTTATCACATGCTTAATATATTGGTCGTATGATTATGTAAACCTATGCTCTCTATACCGTTTTTCATGCATGTTTTTCCTATTTTGACTTATTAATCTACATATATTTACTTGATCTCAAATTTACTGTCATTTTCCTTATATTACTTGTCATTTCCTATACTTGCATGCCTGGACCACATCACTTGATCATGTACACGTGTGCCGGTTATGCACGCCATTTGGCTTTATAATATGTACTCGCTGGGGTTGCTAACAACCCTGGATTCTCATGTCCAGATCTTGGAGTCTAGACCGTGTTGATCTTACTGTAGCTGATCAGAGTGCGCTGCGGATACTCCCGTGGTGATCGGAGTGCAGCAGAAGCGCGGACACCACCGTTGTTCTTCCTTCTAGATTTTCTCCTCTTTGGCTCCCGAGGTCCCTCTTGCCGTATCTGAGCATCTCTCAATTTTTATTATGTATATCCCTTCATGTATTGTACTCTTGTATTTTCTAGTGATGTAATATTCCTGTAATATTATATCACTTTCTGTGATAACCATGTACTTGTACTATTCTGTTGGAATGTATATTACCACTGTGCTTTCGCCTCTGATTCTTGCCTGTACTGAAGCTTAGCATATATACGCAAGGGTATTTCTGACCTGCGTATATACGTCGCAGTGGCGTCCCCGTACCCGTGGGATCGGGGCATCACAATAATAAAGAGGGTTGTACCCCTCTTAACAGCCATAACGGCTATTGTAGGCTCGCGCAGAGCCTACATAGCTTCGCATGAAGCTTTCTAGGCTCGCGCAGAGCCTGTGCTAGCCTTGCATGCGAGGCTATCATGACTGTTTTTCAGTCTATACTGAATTCTAGGGGCGGTTATACCCCTGCAAGGTCTATAAATAGCCTATTCTAAAGATAAGCAAAGGGCGAGAATTTTGGAAGAGGCGCAGAGAGAGCATTGAAAAATATCAGAGAGCTATCAAAGAGCCCAATGGCTGCCATTCTCAAGAGAGACAGAGAGAGAGAGACTTTCTTCTTCAACACAAGAACTTGCGTTCTTCCAGCGAGAGCTTCTGACAGTGAATCTCCAATTCAGTTCATTGAACTAACCAAAGGGTTACGACATCCTAGTACCTTCAAGATTCTCTTCAAGCATCAAGAGAATTCTTGAATCAGGCAAGAAAGAATTCCCAAGCGATATCATCCAAGATCGATTGCTCGCGTGGTCAAAAGGACAAAGTGATTGTGCGCTGATCAGATTCCTATCGGCACACTTTCTCAGAAATATCAGAAGAGAGTTCTTGTAAATTTTAGTTTTATTACATGTAATTTCTCTTCGAAAATTTTGTAAGCTTTCCCCTTCAAATCAATGCAAAACAAACTTCAATGTGCTCATCAACTAACACTATGCAGATGACACATTAATTGTTGAAAATGAATGTCTGGCACAGAATATGGTTCTTAAACGGATATTGCTATGCTACGAGAAATAGTCTATACTTAAAATCAATTACCACAAAAGTGTCCTGATCCTTTGGGGGAAATTTCGGCTAACAACTTTCTTATTTCCCTGATTTTTAACTATCCTGTTTAGAGGCTACCTATCACCTACCTAGGATTGTTGCTTACAATACATAGACTTAAGAAGTTTCAATGGAGATCGCTCATTAATAGGGTGTAGAAAATATTGGCAGGCTGGAGAGGGAAGTTGCTCTCTCTCAGAGATAGGATAACAGTGATTAATGCGGTCCTCTCTGCCATCTCCATGCATTTCTTATCCTCTTTTCTACTCCCCAGATGGGTGGAAAGGGAGATTGATTATCTGAGAAGAAATTTCTATGGAACGAAGAACACAAAAAAAGAAGGATTTTTGCCTCGTGAAAGAGTAACGAGTTCGGTAGTTTAGGGGTCATCAACCTTCGGGATTTCAGCACAACCTTACTTTTCAATCAGTGGTGAAAATTATTTAATGACTCGGGTCTTAAATGGGTGTTGCTTGTGTCTCACGTTTACTGCCCACTCACGGGATGGTGGTTAGACATATGCATAATAGGACATCCTCATCTTCTTTTTGAAAAGGAATGAAGACCGTCAAAGACATCTTCTTCTTCTGAATTGCGATGAATGCAAAGAACAGGAGGAGTATTAGATTTTGGGAAGATAAGTAGTGTTCAAATGTTCCATTGGAGACACTATTTTCAAGATTTTTTTCTGTAGCTCAAGACCCTACAGGATCGGTAATTTCACACTGGTTGGATACTGATTGGAATATTAAAGTGCCTTACTTGAATTAGGAGGATCACTTTGGCTAAAATGTAGAAATATTACAACTCTTTCCTGGACACTTACCCATAAGCGTGGGGGTCAGAGACTCTCTAACTTGGGAATGAGACCTTAAACGAGCATTTACATTTAGGAATGCCTAATTCAAGAATGGTGGGGTCTGCGGGGTCTGTTTGCTAAGATAATTTGGAACGATAAGGCACTACTGATGTTGTAAATTGGCAAGTGTACCAATCATGTAACAAGTAATAGAGTAGTGAGTAAAGTATCATCACAGGAGGATTGATGTCTATTGAATACCAAACTAATTTATTCTAGTTTTATTTGAAGAAACAATTGTGACTTAAAAGTAAAGTAGATTCCGAAAACTAAAGTAAAGATGTTGACTTTTGGATAAGATAAGTACTAGGGAAATTGATTTTGGCAGGTATAATCAGATAATAAGTAAGTGCTTATGCTAGTGAATTCATACTACTCATGTTAACAATTAAAAATTCCTATAAAAACTAGTATTCTCTCTCAAGTAAGACTAATTCTATCCCCTCGTGAGAATCTATAATCTCTTGATCTAGTAGATTTATAAGTTAAAGAATGCATGAAGATTTGTGGTCTTTCTCATATGATTGTACAATCTATGTATCTCCTCTCATTCTCAATATGTAAGGTTATGATTTCTATTCGTATGATGCTACGCAAGGTTATCTTCTCTCCGTCTCAAATCTAACTATCCATATAATTGTTACCCACCATGTTAGTCTCACATTAAGTGGCCCCACTAACCTTTTATTAATAATTGGATTCCATAATTATGGCTAACTGATATTTAATATATGCCCAAATGTAAAGTTACATTTGTATAAAGTTTAATAATCATATGGGATATTAAGGGCCATGATGGGTGGTTTTATCAATATGGTTATTTGCAATTGTGGACCCTCTTCTCTCCTCTTGAAAAGAAAAATAAAACCTCTTCCTTTTTTTTTTTTGGGGAATCCATCAGTTTACAGTAAATTGGGGTTTGTGAAAAGAAAAGGAGACAGAGAGAAGAAAGGAGTTTGCATTAGGGTTTGCAAGAATCAAAGAAAGGGATCGAAGATCTTCCACATTTTTTCAATGGCTTCAGGTATGTATTTATTTGTGTATTTATTCTTGAGATGTATGGATTCTTGATCCTTTGGGTTATTTAATCTTCATGAATAATTAGGTTTTAATTCTAACATTTGGTATCAGAGCCATGATTAAGAATCTATACATCTCAGAATTAAGATTATGGACAATTTAGGTTTTGTCATGATTAATTATTTCAAGATAGAAAATTAGGTTTTGTAGAATATTGATCATTCAACTGTAGATTATTAAAAAGTTTTAATTGCTATTCTTCGAAATCCTATTAATTCTATTCATATTCCTGTAATTGAATAATCACTTGGATCAGAATTAATTTTGGTTAAATTAGAAACCCTAATTTTTCCCATTGATAAGGCTTCAGTCGATAAACAGTTACAAGTGTTCTGTTTCGTCGACTGTTAGTCGACTTGCCCGAATCACTAGTCGACTAGGTCTCCTTCCAGAACATTATGACTTTCTGTATTTTTTTACTGTTAGTCGACTTGATCTTTTGGGTAGTCGACTAATAATTGGTATAGTCGACTAACAGGTTGACCCGAGAGTTGTGTTGTTCTCTGTTTCTCTGTTAGTCGACTAACCTTCCTGCAGGAGTCGACTTACTTTGACTTAGTCGACTAACCTTTAATTGTTAGTCGACTTGACTTGACCCTAGTCGACTAGTCTTTCCTTTATAGTCGACTTGACTTGGCCCTAGTCGACTTGGCTTACCTTGACCAGTCGACTAATGTTTATTTAAATTCAATCATAAATGTATGTTACACATTTAATGTTATGGTGTTAATATTGATTGATATTGGTCAAGTGTTAACATTGGAGTATTATGGAATAACTCAAATAAAAGGTTAGAGAATATTATTGGTTAGTTTTATATTCATACGGCTTATTGATTTAGTAGTTGCCAAAGTGACCTATATTAGTAAGCCTTATGAATATACAACTACATAAAAGTTTTGTCAATAAGGGTGACATTAAAGTCAATAATATTCTCGATGGCGGTTCTAGTTAGGAGATTGGGACTCGCCCAAAGGAAAGTCTCTTTCAAATAATTACGAATCGGGTAGGGTAGTGTAATTTATGTAACTTAGTGGTGTAGAATTGGATACCCAAAGGTAACATGACTTACTGTCTAAGTGGCATAAATTATATTAGACCTACATAGGTGATAAAAGGTCTCACCTGTAGAGTGAACACTGGATATGCTTAGGTTTCGCCCAAGGAGAAATCAAAGTGATATCAATAGTTCATCTTCATAAAATTTAATGTTTTTGTATTGATTCGAGGCCTTAATGTGAGCATTGTCCTATTTTGTTTCAGTGAACGTTCCCACTTCCCTACACTCTCATGCATCTAGCATTCCAGCCCTGGATGGTATAAACTTTTCTGAATGGTTTGAACATGTCCAATTCACACTGGGTGTACTGGATCTTGACCTGGCCCTTCTAGTTGAGAAACCTGAGGAAATCACTGCTGATAGTACAGCAGATCAGGTTAATCATGCTAAAGCCTGGGAAAGGTCGAACAGACTCAGTCTTATGTTCATTAAGATGACCATTGCCAACAATATCAAAACTTCACTCCCTCAGACTGCTAACGCTTCAGAATTTTTAACTGCTGTAAAAGAACATTTTAAATCTGCTGATAAGTCATTAGCTGGCACTTTTATGGCTGAGTTAACTACTATGAAATATGATGGTAGTAGAGGAGTCCAACAACATATCCTCAATATGACTGATAAAGCTGCAAAGTTAGGAACACTGGGAATGAAAGTAGATGAATCCTTCTTGGTACAGTTCATCCTCAACTCACTTCCTCCTCAATTCGGACCATTCAAGATTCACTATAATACTCATAAGGATAAGTGGAATCTGAATGAGCTGACTAATATGTGTATTCAAGAGGAAGTGAGACTGAGGCAAGAAGGACATCACTCGGTGTTAGCAGTAACTCAAGGAGCCATACATAAGAAGGGAAAGTATGGAAGAGGCAAGAGGTTTCCACCAAAGAAAGGGAGTGAACCTGGAGAAAGTAGCCAGGGTCATGGAAGGACTTTCACTGTCAAATGCTACTTTTGTGGCAGAAAAGGATATGTAAAGAAGGATTGCAACAAGAGAAAGGCTTGGTTCGAAAAGAAAGGTATGAATCTTTCTTTTGTATGTTATGAATCAAATCTTACTGAAGTTCCTTCTAATACTTGGTGGATTGACTCTGGAGCCACAATTCACATAACTAATTCAATGCAGGGATTCCTTACAACCAGGAAACCGAAGGAAAGTGAAAGATTTGTCTTTATGGGGAACCGTCTCAAAGTGGAGGTCGAGTATGTTGGAACTTATCGACTACTCTTAGAGACGGGACATCAGATGGATCTTTTGGACACTTTTTATGTTCCTTCGATTGAAGGAATTTAATGTCTTTATCCAAATTAAATGTTGTTGGGTATTCAGTTTTATTTAGTTGTGGAAAACTCAATTTGATGTTTAATTCAATTTTAGTTGGACATGGAATTTTATGTGATGGTTTGTATAAAATTTCCTTGAATTATGAGTTTGTACAATCTCTTTTAACCCTGCATTCGAATGTTGGTTCTAAACGTGGCTTAATTGATGAAAAATCTTCTATCTTGTGGCATAGACGACTGGGGCATATCTCCAGGGATAGAATTGAAAGATTAGTGAAGAATGGGATTTTGGATAACCTAGACTTCACTGATTTTGGTGTGTGTGTGGATTGCATAAAAGGAAAGCAAACCAAACACACCAAGAAAGGTGCCACAAGAAGCAAAGAGCTTCTTGAGATTATTCATACAGATATTTGCGGACCGCTCTCTATTCCATGTTTTACAGGAGAGAGATACTTTATCACCTTTATAGATGATCTGTCTCGTTATGGTTATGTATATCTAATTCATGAAAAGTCTCAGGCTGTTGACATCCTTGAGGTGTTCATTACAGAAGTCGAGAGACAATTAGATAGAAAAGTTAAAATCATGAGATCAGATCGAGGTGGTGAGTATTATGGAAGATACGATGAGTCAGGACAAAATCCTGGCCCATTTGCCAAATTTCTAGAAAAGTATGGCATTTGTGCTCAATACACAATGCCAGGTACGCCTCAGCAGAATGGAGTTGCTGAAAGGCGAAACCGGACACTTATGGATATGGTTAGGAGCATGATGAGCTTCTCTAATGTACCTAATTCATTGTGGAATGAAGCCTTAAAGACTGCTATGTATATCTTGAACAGGGTTCCTAGTAAGGCAGTCTCAACAACTCCTTTCGAGTTGTGGACTGGTAGGAAATCTAGTTTAAGACATTTACATGTTTGGAGTTGTCCAGCAGAGGCTAGAATATATAATTCACAAGAAAAGAAATTAGACTCCAGGACCATATCTGGGTATTTCATTGGTTATCCAGATAAGTCTAAAGGGTACAAATTCTATTGTCCTAACCATAGTACCAGAATTGTTGAAACTGGTAATGCCGAATTCCTTGAGAATGGCAAAATTAGTGGGAGTGATGAACAAAGAAAGGTGGATCTTGAAGTGACAAGGGTAAATATCCCAATACCCTTTCCTTCAAGAGAAATTGTTGTCTCTCAGCTTGATCATCAAGCTGAGTCACCTGAACAACATAATGATAATGGTTCACCACTTCATGAGGATATCGCCATTGAAAATGTTGTAGAACCACCACAACCGACAGCTTTGAGGAGATCTCAAAGGGAAAGAAGATCTGCCATTTCAGATGATTATGTGGTGTATCTATAGGAATCTGATTTCGATATTGGGATTAATAAAGATCCAATTTCATTTTCACAAGCCATTGAAAGTAATGATTCTAGCAAATGGATTGATGCTATGAATGATGAGTTGAAATCTATGGACCAAAACAAAGTCTGAGATCTCGTCGAATTGCCTAATAACTGTAAGAAAGTCGGGTGTAAATGGGTCTTTAAGACCAAGCGCGACTCAAAGGCAATATCGAACGATATAAAGCCAGACTTGTGGCTAAAGGTTTCACTCAGAAAGAAGGCATTGATTATAAAGAAACCTTCTCTCCAGTATCAAAGAAGGATTCTTTTAGAATCATTATGGCCCTTGTAGCTCATTATGACTTAGAGTTACATCAAATGGATGTGAAAACAGCTTTTCTGAATGAAATTTGGATGAGGAAATATACATGGAGCAACCTGAAGGGTTCGCAAAGAAAGGAAAAGAACACTTGGCTTGCAAATTAAAGAAATCCATCTACGGACTGAAATAAGCTTCCAGGCAATGGTATATAACGTTTAATGATACCATTACCTCATTCGGATTTACAGAAAACACTGTTGATCAGTGTATATATCTGAAGATTAGTGGGAGCAAGTTTATCTTTTTGGTTCTGTATGTGGATGATATTTTGTTAGCCAGTAGTGATGTTGGTTTACTGTATGAAACCAAAGACTATCTTACCAAGAACTTTAAGATGGGTGATATGGGTGAGGCAGCTTATGTCATTGGCATAGAGATCTTTAGGGATAGATCTCGAGGATTGTTAGGACTGTCTCAGAAAGGTTATATCAATCGAGTCTTAGAAAGATTTCACATGGAACTTTGCTCAGCCAGTTGTGCACCCATCATGAAGGGTGGCAAATTAAGTAGGAGTCAGTGTCCAAGAAATGACTTAGTAAAGGCACAAATGTAGAAAGTTCCGTATGCGTCAGCAGTTGGGAGCTTGATGTATGCACATACTTGTACCAGGCCAGATATCAGTTTTGCTGTTGGAATGTTAGGAAGATACCACAGTAATCCAGGGATAGAGCATTGGAAATTGGTAAAGAAAGTGATGCGGTATCTTCAAGGGACAAAGGATCATATGCTCACATATAGGAGATCAGATCAGTTGGAAGTGATTGGTTATTCGGACTCAGATTTTACTGGTTGCCCAGATAGCAGAAAGTCTGCCTCAGGCTTTATATTCATGCTAGCAGGTGGGGCAATCTCGTGAAAGAGTGTAAAGCAGTCTATCACTGCTTCATCCACGATGGAGGCTGAGTTCATAGCATGTTTCGAGGCCACAAATCATGCATTATGGTTACGCAATTTCATTTCAGCACTTAGTGTAGTTGATTCTATTGCCAGGCCGCTGAAGATATTTTGTGATAATACAGCAGCCGTTTTCTTCTCTAAGAATGGTAAGTACTCTAGTGGTTCCAGACATATGGAACTTAAGTACTTAGTCGTTAGAGAAAGAGTTCAGAAACAACGGGTGTCAATTGAGAATATAAGTACCGCTCTAATGGTTGCTGATCCATTGACCAAGGGATTACCTCCAAAGACATTCAAAGAACATGTTATTAGAATGGGTCTTTTGAGTAATCTGTAATGTATGTTTTGGTGCTTATGTACTTGACACTATTGCGCAATGAAAGTTTGTTTCTATATTTCCTGTTATCCAATTATGTGTGCACATATTATGTATGGATGTTTGTTAAACAGGAAAAGTCTTGACAAGACTAATTACAGGGGTCATTTTGGTTATAGACTCTATTAGTGAGGGTTATCAATGTTGTGGTACGTAGAAGGGAGTATGACATAGATGTTGTATAACCGCTATGACTCACATTGGTGGTCCAAGCTAATTGCAGTATTACAGTATATCATTATTTGGGCTTATCAGTTATTATTTTAAATTCGTGATCACATGTCAAAGTTTTTCAGTATGGAATCCAATGGAGTCAAAATGTTTTTTTAAAATGAGTCTTTCTATTTGTTTTCTAAAGTTGTACTATAATCGGCTAGTGGTCCAAGTAGGAGAATGTTAGTCTCACATTAAGTGGCCCACTAACCTTTTATTAATAATTTGATTCCATAATTATGGCTAACTGATATTTAATATATGCCCAAATGTAAAGTTACATTTGTATAAAGTTTAATAATCATATGGGATATTAAGGGCCATGATGGTGGTTTTATCAATATGCTTATTTGTAATTGTGGACCCTCTTCTCTCCTCTTGAAAAGAAAAATAAAACCTCTTCCTTTTTTTTTTTGGGGAATCCATCAGTTTACAGTAAATTGGGGTTTGTGAAAAGAAAAGGAGACAGAGAGAAGAAAGGAGTTTGCATTAGGGTTTGCAAGAATCAAAGAAAGGGATCGAAGATCTTCCTCAATTTTTCAATGGCTTCAGGTATGTATTTATTTGTGTATTTATTCTTGAGATGTATGGATTCTTGATCCTTTGGGTTATTTAATCTTCATGAATAATTAGGTTTTAATTCTAACACACCAATTAATAATTAGAAAATTGGGAAAAGAAACTTAACATATAAAGAAATATAACATGAAGAATGGAGTAGTATTCTAACACAAAACAATAAGATTATATCATCATAACACTAGCCTACGTCTTTGCCCTAATTATAAGGAATTAGTCCATGAAAGAAAAAATGCAAAACATGATATTTAACATGAACTTTATTATAAAATAAAATAGAAGAATATAAAGATTTGAAAACACCAATTTGGAGAAACTCTAGATGATGCTTCTTCTATGGTCTTCTTCAACTTCGAAGCGCAAAATTCTTCTCCAAAAGTCAAGAACTTTATTAAGAAACTAAAATAAAAACTTAAAATAAAGTTTCTTCCTATTCTATCATACAATTACAAGAGATTACAGTCTTTTATATAGACCTCAGAGCCAATTATTAATAAGACTTCTAATTCAACTTCAAATCATTGTAGGAATTTGATTTTAAATTGGACTGCAGTCACCTAGAGGTAATTACCAAAAATGGGTCATCAAATGATCTAATTGGAAAAGGTTGTCAATAAATGAATTGTAGATCTTTCAATTATTTTTTTATAGCAACTTGAATCACCTGATTTGGACTTCTGTAGCGAAAATTATGATCAAAATACTGAAATATGTTCAGTCTGAATCCAACTTTGAGTCCGATTATGGTCTCTATTTTGAATAGTGTTCGGCTGCGTGGCCGACTTGGTCAGCTGCGTAGCTGACTTATTGGTGAATTTGGCTCTCATATTTTTATAGTTGTTCCTTACATCTTATAACCACTTTTGAAAGTTCTGTTTTGTCTCTGGATCCTCTGATATACACATATTTTAATGCAAATCTCTCTTTAAAATCAATTTCAATGTTTTCATTTTTTTTCCCCTAATTTCTTTCTCTTGACCTAATTTTTGCAAAAATATAAGAAATAACACTCATGTAGAATTAAATGTGGTAAAAAATAGACATAAAATGGTGTAAAATATGTATATAAATTATACTTATCACACCCTCGTACTGATCTTTTGCTAGCTCTCGAGCAAAACCTAATCTAAAAAAGAAAATGAAAAACTAAAAATTCTAAAATAAAAAAAATTTTCTATCTCATTTTCATAGGATTCACGGTTGCACTTAGCACGTGTAACAAACTGTTAAACCACTAGGTTACCCTAGTAGACGAATGTTGTCTCATGAGAGTTTGTAATGAATATACTCACAAAATTTAAAGAAAAGAATATAAAAGATTAAGAAATGAGGATAAAGAAAAATAAGGATAACTGAGAAATAAAGAAAGAAGAAAATTAGAAAAAAGAAAAGAAAAGTATTTTGTTCAACAAGCATCACTAGTAAATAAGATCAGTAGTTTTCACTATTAATCATTTTCAAGCTCAATCTCCTATCAAAAAATTCATTATCTCTTTTTAGAGATTCAAATTCTAATATATGCTACCATCCTTTCTAAGATTTTTGATTCTATACATTTTTGTGGATGTGTAAGAGCTCTTAATTTGGGACTTTGATTTAAACTTTCATACTTAACGCTTTGTTCATAGTATCGAAGTTTCAAAGTATTACCATTTTGTTGTTTTTTAAGTACTTCTTTCTTTCTTTCTTTCTTTTTTGCAGTTAGTAAAAGTAAAAAAAAAAAAATCTAGTAAAAGAAAATTCTAGAAAAATCCTAAATGGAAAAGAAATAAAAATTCTAACCTAAAAATTAAAAAAAGCAAAATAAAAAGAAAATTATGGACTCTTCTCCCATACTTAAACCTTGGCATGTCCTCATGTAAAGCAAGATGAATTAGTAACACATGTAAATTCAGAATAAATATCACCCACAAAGGCCAATAAAATGTTTCTAATTCTGTGAAATTCATGAACAAAATTCATCTATCAGAAACTGCCCATGTCTATAAAATAAATAGCAAGTCATATACATTAAACAAGTGAAAAGAATTCACTTGGGCAAATTTCAGATTTTGATTTTGCAATTTTTCGGCTGAGCAGCTGACCTCTTAACTAGGATGGACTTGAGTTTTGGCAGACATGTTTTCTCCGTCTGTGTGGTTTATCCTACATGTCTGTTTTCATATTTGGTTCTGGTTGGGGTGCTTATACAGATTAAGTAAAAAAAAAATAAACTAAGATAAATTTCAAGAGAAATTTCAAAAGAAATTAAAAATTTCAAAAGAAAGAGTAGAACACTTGAGTACCTCCCAAGAAGTTCTTTAAGTTATAGTGATTAGTTAGACTTTCTCTAAATTCTTCATAGAGGTTCATGTATTGACGGTGTCGGCCGCAAGGCGTTTTTTCTAGACTTTCTGACTTTCTTCCATATCAGATTCGACAGTGCAACTTTTAAATAATAACAATGCTTTTAACTTTTATGCACTCTGATTTGATGGACTTGGGCTGATTAGAAACTTCACTTGGCACCTTTGGAGGCTTTTTCTTGACTTTTTCGGTCTCTATTTGTTGATGGAGTTAATATTGAAACATGTGTTAACACGGCTAGTTGTTCCATGGCTTTGAAGACATTGACGTTTATTTGCTCTTGAACTTGAAAAATTAGTTTTCATTGTTCCACATCAATCAAGGTTCTTCCAGTGGCTAGAAATGGTCAGCTTAAAATGAGATGTACATTGCGATCTTCTTCCATATCCAACACGATAAAATCAAATCCGCGGGGAAGTAAAACTTGTATTAACGAGCACATCCTCAATGACTCCTAGCAGGTACTTTATGGATCTGTCTGCCAATTGAAGAGACACGTAGTTGGCGTTGGGTCGCCTAATCTCAATGTACTGAAAATTAAGAAAGGCATTAAATTAATACTTACACCGAGATCACATAAAATACTATCAAATTTAAAATTTCTAATAGTGTAAGGTATAGAAAAACTCATTGGATCTTTCAGTTTAGGAGGGGTTTGTTGTACAATATTACACAACACTCCCATTCAAAGTGATCATTTCATGCTCCTTTATTCTCCTTCTTTCAGACAAGATATCCTTTTCAAGAGTATCTGCAAAAAGAATATTAATATGCGATTTCTTAAAAATATCTGAAAATTAGAAGAATTACTTATCTATCTCGTCTTTTTCTGAGCTTCTGGGGAAAAGACTGTGGGGAACGTATGGTTTTATAGGAGTCTTCTCTGCAGGCTTTGGCAAGGGTACTGATTCATCAAAATCTCGGTTGGCCAGCCGACCAATCGACTGCGTAACCAACTCTTCAGCTCTAGCTGGTATTTTCCTAGTGCTCTTCTACTTTTTCACTAATGTCTTTCTGATGTACTTTTCCAGTAGAAGGTTTTTGTACCTTCTCCAGTTCCTTCCCATTCCTCAATGCGATCGAGTATACATGCTCGTTGGATTCTTCTTTGGATTCTTCTCGGTGTTGCTCGGTAGTGATCCTTGTGTTCTTGTAGAGAGTAGACTGGCAATTTGCCTCACCTGAACTTTGAGATTGTGTATGCATGCTACTTGGTTCTTAAAGTTTGTCTTTGTGTCCGAGATGAAAGATTATTCTCTATCCTAAAAGCTTCTGTCTTCGTATCAAGTGAGAGAGTGCCCATTGTCAGTTGTTTTAGTGTCTCTCTAAATTCATATTCCCCACTTGCGGTGGTGGGTGTTGCTGCTAGAAGTTGTTGTTGTCTCATGCAAGATTTGGATTGTTCTTTTAAAGCCAGATTGTAGGTGTTGGAGTAAAGATTGTTGGGCTTTTGAAAATTGTTGCCGTAGTTGGTTTGCTCGTTTTGAGCATACGAAAAGTATTACCAACTTGATAATCTCTACTAGAATATGCTCCTCCACAAAAATCACAAATTTGAGGTTGAGTTTGAATAGCAGTTACATTGAGGGCTCCCACTTGCTTTGTTAATAATGTGAGTTAGGCATGAGTGTCATGATATCACCTAGTCCGCACATGCCTGCAACCTTTTTCGGGATTGTTCTTTCATCTCCTCAAGTAGCTCATTGAAATCACCTAGAGGGAGGGTGAATAGGTGAATAGCTAATCTAATGGTCAATTAATGTGAAATTAAAACTATTTAAACAAACTAAAACTCTTAAACACAACACACCAAGTATAACACAAGAGTGTAGCCGAATTCCCCGTGAAGGATTCTGGACTAACTCCTTAAGATTTCTCTAGATAAGAGTTGAGGTGCCGCTTTGGCTCTCTTGGTTGAATACAAGTGTGAGCAAACAATCCCCAAGCATATAACAATTAAGCACACAATATATCAAGCATATAAAGATAAAGACAATATTAGCATGCAAGATATAAAGACAAGTAAGAGATAGAGAGAGCAATTGCAAACACGAAAAATTTGTTTTGAGGTTCGAGCACACTTGCTCTACGTCCCCGCCTTCAACACTATGAAGGATTTTCACTAAAATCGATCCCACCGGATCACTTGGTGCCGCAACACCTACAAGTGAGTTCACACTAGAACTCCTTTGGACTCTCTAGTCCCTCTCTTATTCCCGCAAGAACTACACACCGCAAGCCCACTAGCTCGCCGAGGCCGCACCTCTACAAAGAGTTCTCACTAGAACTCGAAACACCGCGAACCCGCAAGTCCGCCTCTTCAAATACAAGAATGAGAACTTTGGTGATCACAACACTTTGATCACCTAAATCACTCTCACAATAACTCTCCTACAGGATAGATATATCAATAGAAAGCTCAAGTATATGTGAGAAAAATAAGGATGGAATGTGTGGTGAAAAAATTAAGAATCACTTTTGAAAACACTCTTGATAAACTTTCTTTTGATTGGAAATATTTGCTTTCAAACTAGTGGAGAAAACATCTGAAATAGATGGGAAAAACTACCTTTAAAACTCTCAAAATTCTTATATAAACAGCCCAAGAAAGCCCCCTAACCAAAAACTAGCCGTTGGGCCAAATCAGAAACCTGGATGGCTGTCGGTCGACCAGCCCAACGGTCAGATTTCTGACCGTTGGGCCAGTGGTCGACCGGCCGGTCGACCGTGGCTTGGATACGTAGAGCAGACACTCTCTGTCGGTTGACCGCCCGGTCGACCGGGGCTATTTTCAGATAGCAGAGCTCTCTGGTCGGCCGACCGGCCCTCCAGCCAAACAAGGCGTGCACGCTTGTGCACGTCGGTCGACCGACTCCTGTCTCGATCGACCGTCCCCGGCAGAAGCCAAAACAGAACATTATAGGGTTAAAAACTTAGCTTTTTGACTTTAATAAAATCCGATAAAATCTCTAAAATTCTACAAAAATAGATTCAGTATTATACTTTAATAAACAAACATGTTTGAGTAAAAATCAAAACATGTTACAAACATTTTGAATTATTTTTGTAACTTAGAAATTTTGGCATAAAACAAAAATCGTATTTTTTCAAATTGATTTTTCTAAAACTTTTACAAATACAAAAACAAGATATTTTAAACACTTTAAAGCTTAGTGTGTATAGGTATGATCCATTATACATATATAATGAAATATCTATATTTTGATATTAAGATCTAAAATAGTTTTGGTTAAACATATGTATATAAGAAACTCTAAAACCAAAATGGTATTTTTCAAAAATGAAAACTCTTCTCCAAAATGGAAGCTCTTTTATGAAAACAAAACTAAATCTTATGTATGAGTGTATATGGTATACTTGAGCAATCCACCAACTATTCTATCATTTACATTTATCTGAAAAATAAAATCTTAACAAAAACAAACCTAGACTCAAGTCATCTCTTGAAGTGCTTCACTTGAAGTCTTCTTCTCCTCCTTGACTTGGTCCAAACTTGATCCAAAGAGCTAGACTCCTCTTGAGTACTTGATGTTGTCTTGATGCACAAGCTCTTGAATCAAACCTTACTAGCTCCAAAACTTGACTTTAAATCTTTTGTTGAAGCTAAATACCTACTAAGATCTTGATCACATATCTGAGACTAATTAAACACAAAATCATTAGTACTATAACTATATGAGTTAATCATCATCAAAGAGTGATTGGTCTTTGGGCCAATAATCTCTCCCTTTTTGGTGATGACAAAACTCGTGGAGTTATATATGCATGGATTAAAGTAAAGCTTCAAAGAAGCTCCCCCTTAACTCATGCATAGCAAAAAAACAATATATATGACAATGAAGTACATGAGACTAACCAAACATATATGCATCAATAAGGTGAGAGACAAATGCATAAATCCAAAACTCCTTTTTTTCAAAAGCCTTCTCTCCCTTTTTGTTTAAACGTTCAAAATCATTCTTCCCATTTTATGAAAACATAAGATGCATAAACCCAATATATGCAAAAACTCAAATATGCATATATAAACTCAAAATCTTTCTCCCCCTTTTTGTCAATCATCAACAAAGGGGTAAGATAAAATAATTCAATAATAAAGATGTATATGTAATATACATTCATGAAGAGGAAGACGCTAAGTTAACTTCCCTACATATATGCATTACATGAAAAAGAGATGACAAGCCCTAACTTATATAACGCATAATATACAATGCATAAGAGGAGATGTGAAGCTCCCCCTACACACGTATATCACATAAAGACGAGTTGTCAAGCTCCTCAATATAAGATACACTCAACATGAATATATATGTAGAAGAGATGTTAAACTCCCCTTGCATATAGGCAAGACATATCAAAACATTCTTAAGTTACTTTAAAACAATTTTGCATCTTCTTAAATCAAAATGTTATCAAAACATTTTTAATACAAATTTTGCTTAAACAAATTTTGAGATATCATTTGTACATAAACAAAATTTTTAAGATACCAATTGTAACTAAACAATACAAATTTGAATTTTACTTAAATCAACAAATCAATTTGAGATATCACATAGATTTTTGATACCATATGAAATAGAAAATTTGTGATACCAATTGAAATTGAAATACTTGTACATTTTGATACCAATAAAAGAAAATATTTTATATTTAGATATCAATTGAAATATATGGTAAATTTTGATATCAAATAGGTAAAACATATTGATACCAATTGAAATTTAAATAAAATTGGAAATAGAAACGTATTGATACCAATTGAAGTCTATTGTAAACTTTTGATATCAATGAAATTACCAATTTAAAATAATGCATAAGCTTATTAAAATATCAATTAAGATACCAATTGAAAATCAAGATTTAAATCAAGCTTAGCATAAACAAACTTTGTGCTTTAAACATGTAAATAATTTGTAAATCAAGCACAAGCAAATCATATATATGTATGAGAATGATAATACCAATAGAAATTGATATAATTTGAAATTGAAAGCATACATATATAGAAACAAAATTATGAGTATATAAAATGTGTCAATTTTGATACCAATTGAAACTATAATGTGAAATTAGTGTATAACTCATAAAAATCCACCCTTTTTATGCACATGATAAAAGTATTTAGTTTGAGCATATAAAGTATGGTCGCCCATCTATCCTCCCTTGCATGGTAGGGGTTTTCAAAAATAAGTTTGAAAATAATTATAACACGTTTGAAAACTCTACCAATTGAAGAATACATAACTAGTTAAAGATAATTTTTGAAAAACTAGTTAAAGATCCTTCAAAACAAGGAAACAAAATGTATATATCTTATGAATTATACTAAATACACAAAGGTTGACACTCGAAATCTATAAGGCTCAGAAATAATCATGAAACAAAGTCATGAATAAACAAATAAAGTGTGAGTTTACAAGAATCATGTAAATAGCATTTTCATGAAAATGATCAATTATTTTTAAAACAAACATGAATCTCATTTTATCAAAAAAAAACATGAAAATTCATTTTTCATCTAAAAACAAACTTCTGGGTATATGTATATTTTTATCCAAAGCTAACAATATGCATACATATCCCAAACATAAGAGTCTATAATAGTATTTGCATGAAGGTAAGAGACTCATGGGGTATACATGTATATTTATTAGATTTGAATAAAATTACATACACATGAAGTAAAATATGAAAATAGGCAAAATAAGTGTAAATGAGAGAATCATCAAAACTAGGCTGTACATGTGCATGTAGCGAGTACAAATGAGCAATGAAGTGCAAACAATATAAATCAAATGTTGCTCACTACTTGTACATATATAGACACAAGTTTTGATAAAAACTACATCTAAACAAGTTATATACCACATGAAGCACAAAACATATAAAACATGAACATGCTAAAAATATCATATATGTAAAAGCATGTAAATAAATTAAGAGTTTTAGAGATAGTTACCAATACATGAACTACACTCTAACTCTTCAAAACATGGTGGTCTTCCCACCAAACTTCCTTGATAGCGGTGCATCAATATGTGTGTCCATCTAGTCCATGCATCCAACACCAAGGCACCAAATCTCTCATGTCGTCATGTGAGAGCCCACACCTACATCAAATACAAAAGGTGGGGTCTTTGGTACCCATTTTCTTTTGGGTCCACGGGGGTTGGCATCTAAAGGAACCCAAACATTTTTCTTAGTAAAATTTATATGATGTATCTTATCAAAATAAAACTTTCCTAAATGGCCTTTGCGGCCGCAATGTGTACATTTGTACACTCTATCATGCATATGTGTATGAGTGTGATCATGATGTGCAAAATGTGCATATGCATGTTGTGGGTGATGTGCATGAACATGGGGAACTTGTTTCTTTTGAAACAAGGTTTCTAATCTTTTATGGTTAAATGCATGCTCAAAGTTGAGCTCAAACAATCTATTTTATTTTTCAAAAATTTAACTTCATTTTTATCAATGGTTGTGGCATGAAATGCATGATCTAAAAACTTTTTCTTTTTAGAAATATTAACTTTTTCTTTTTCAACAATTTCTCTTTTCAAAGAAGTGTTTTCATGCAAAGCAATTTCCTTTTATTTTTTCACCAAAACAATCTTATCTTTCAAAGAAGTATTTCCTTTATAAAGATTATTTAGCTTAGAGGATAAGGAAATATTCTCATTTTTCAAACATTCATTTTATTTTGAAACATTTTCAAATTTAGTTTGAAGAGAATCTTTTTCTTTTATCATGCAATCAAATTTATTTTTCATTTTCTTGTTATCCTTTTAAGCAATTCATATTTTTCTAGGAGTTATTGACAAAATGATTCAAGTTCATTATAGGACATATCAACATCCTCTTCTAGCTCGGATTCAGTATTTACCTCAAGGGGTTATCCCCTTGGACCATGTAGCATACGTTGGAAGCTTCACTTCCAATATCCAAATCGCTCCCCGCATAGTATTGTTCTTGTTCGCCAAGGGAGAGTATGGTGTTCCATACTACAAAAGCCGAATGAAAGTTAACAACTCTACATAAATAATCATCATTTAGAGTTGACTTTGAAGCATGAATGGCTTAGAGTTAGCCTCAAAATACTTGCTATTACTAACATATGAATCCTTAGTGGTAGCAAGATAAACATGAATGCCTAAGCCTTTGAGGAACATAAACATCTTAACTTTCCAAGTTTGGATGTTAAGAATGTCAAAAGTGGGATGTGACATAAAATCCATGTGTGTGTAAATAAATATTATGATTAGCTATAAAATGAGGATCTTTAACTCAAGGTGGTTAGACCCAAATCAAGAGCATCGAGCTCTGATACCAACTGAAATCACCTAGAGGGGTGAATAGGTGACTAGCTAATCTAATGGTCAATTAATGCGGAATTAAAACTATTTAAACAAACTAAAACTCTTAAACACAACACACCAAGTATAACACAAGAGTGTAGCCGAATTCCCCGTGAAGGGCTCTGGACTAACTCCTTAAGATTCCTCTAGATAAGAGTTGAGGTGCCGCTTTGGCTCTCTTGGTTGAATACAAGTGTGAGCAAACAATCCCCAAGCATATAACAATTAAGCACACAATATATCAAGCATATAAAGATAAAGACAATATTAGCATGCAAGATATAAAGACAAGTAAGAGATAGAGAGAGTAATCGCAAACACGGGAGATTTGTTTCGAGGTTCGAGCACACTTGTTCTACGTCCCCACCTTCAACACTATGAAGGATTTCCACTAAAATCGATCCCCGGATCACTTGGTGCCGCAACACCTACAGTGAGTTCACACTAACTCTCTAGTCCCTCTCTTGTTCCCGCAAAAACTACACACCGCAAGCCCACTAGCTCACCGAGGCCGCACCTCTACAAAGAGTTTTCACTAGAACTCGAAACACCGCGAACCCGCAAGTCCGCCTCCTCAAATACAAGAATAAGAACTTTGGTGATCACAACACTTTGATCACCTAAAATCACTCTCACAATAACTCTCCTATAGGATAGATATATCAATGGAAAGATTAAGTATATGTGAGAAAAACAAGGATGAAATGTGTGGTGAAAACTCAAGAATCACTTTTGAAAACACTCTTGATAAACTTCCTTTTGAATTGGAAATATTTGCTCTCACTAGTAGAGAAAACCTCTGAAATAGATGGAAAAAACTAGCTTTAACCAAAAACTAGCCGTTGGGCCAAATCAGCAGCCTGGACGGCTGTCGGTCGACCGCCCGGTCGACCGGCCAACGGTCAGATTTCTGACCGTTGGGCCAGCGATCGACCGTCCGGTCGACCGTGGCCTGGATACAGAGATCAGACACTCTCTGCTGGTCGACCGCCCGGTCGACCGGGGCTATTTCCAAAGAGCAGAGCTCTCTGGTTGGTCGACCGGGTCGGCCGACCGGCCCTCCAGCCAAACAAGACATGCACGCTTGTGCACGTCGGTCGACCGACTCGATCGACCGACTCCTGGCTCGGTCGACCGTCCCGGTCGACCGGCAGAAGCCAAAACAGAACATTATAGGGATTAAAAACTTAGCTTTTTGACTTTAATAAAATCCTATAAAATCTCTAAAAATCTACAAAAATAGGTTCAATATTTTACTTTAATAAACAAACATGTTGAGTAAAAATCAAAACATGTTACAAACATTTTGAACTATTTTTGTAACTTAAAAATTTTGGCATAAAACAAAAATCGTATTTTTTCAAAACTTTTCCAAATACAAAAATAAGATATTTTAAAACACTTTTAAAGCTTAGTGTGTATAGGTATGATCCATTACACATATATAATGAAATATCTATGTTTTTGACATTAAGATCTAAAATAGTTTTGGTTAAACATATGTATATAAGAAGCTCCAAAACCAAAACGGTATTTTTTCAAAATAAAAACTCTTTTCCAAAATGAAAGCTCTTTATGA
Organism: Agave tequilana; assembly: GCA_038442645.1. Taxonomy (NCBI): domain Eukaryota; kingdom Viridiplantae; phylum Streptophyta; class Magnoliopsida; order Asparagales; family Asparagaceae; genus Agave; species Agave tequilana. The sequence goes on along the minus strand of JAVJIF010012185.1, from coordinate 25,854 downwards.
AAATGAAACTAAATCTTATGTGTGAGTGTATATGGTATACTTGAGCAATCCACCAACTATTCTATCCTTTACATTTTATCTAAAAAATAAAATCTTAATAAAAATAAACCTAGACTGAAGTCATCTCTTGAAGGGCTTCACTTGAAGTCTTCTTTTCCTTCTTGACTTGGTCCAAACTTAATTCAAAGAGTTAGACTCCTCTTGAGTACTTGATGTGGTCTTGATGCACAAACTCTTGAATCAAACCGTGCTAGCTCTAAAACTTGACTTTAAATCCTTTGTTGAATCTAAACACCTACTAAGATCTTGATCACATATCTGAGACTAATTAAATACAAGATCATTAGTACTATAACTACATGAGTTAATCATCATCAAAACTAGAGTGATGGGCCTTTAGGCTAACAATATGCTTCATCTCGCTCTTTCCCATAAAGCACCACCGACCACCGTATAAACTAGCACCATTGTGTTCAGTTGCAGCCTATTGTAAAAGAATTGGATCTCTAACCAAGCAGGGAGCCCATAATGTGGGCATTTTCTAATCAAGTCCTAGTATCTTTCCCATGCTTCATATATAGATTCATTATCAAACTGAGATAAGGATGTGATATTACCTTGTAGTTTCGCCAATTTTGAAGGTGGGAAGTATTTTTGTGAGAAACTTGTTCGCATCTCCTCTCACTCTAGTAGCAATTGAATCCTTTGGAAATGAATTAACCACATCTTTGCCTTGTCTTTCAATGAGAAGGGAAAAAGTAATAACTGAACCATCTCTGCTAGCACACCACTATGCTTTTGGTATTGGATATTTCAAGGAAGCTTGTGATGTGTTCTTTTGGATCGTCATTGGGAAGACTTTCAAATTGGCATTGATTTTGTAACCATCTGAATAAACTCTAGCTTGAGTCTAAAGTTGTCCTCTTAGATTGTTGTCTTCATGATACATGATATGGCTCTAATCAGGGATGGGATTGTATAGTCCCTTAATGCTCTCCTTGCTTCGTTGCTTGCCATGGCCACTTCTCGGTCTTTCTTCTCTCTTAAAAGTCATCGAAAAGTTTTTGTCTACCCCTCAATCAAAATCTAGCATTTCAGCACTCTGGATCTTCTCTTGAACCAATCAGAAAACAATTCAAGAAGGATCAGCCCTTGCTTTTACTTTTGGTCGATTGTGTAGCCGATATGTTGGCTGTGTGGTCGAGATTTATTCTCTGCTAATGTTGAATTTCTGTAGCCTGCAAAAAAAAAAGTCTAGATGTTAATTTTACAATCTAAATTCAAATTAAATCTAATATCAAATATTGTTGATATCAATAGAAAACAATAATCCCTGGCAATGGCGCCCAAAAAACTTGATATTGCGAATTGGCAAGTGCACCAATTGTTTAACAAGTAATAGAGTGGTGAGTGAAGTATCGTCACATGATGATTGATGTCCATTGAATACTATACTAATTTGTCCTAGTTTTATTTGAAACATTTATGATTTAAGAGAAAAATTGATTGTGAAAACTAAAGTAAAGATGTCGACTTTTTGAATGAGATAAGTGTTAGGACAATTGATTTCAACAGGCATAATCAGATAATAAATAAGTGCTTATGCTAATGAATTTTTACTACTCATGTCAACAATCAAAAGTCCCTATATCAACTAGTATTTTCTCTCGAGCAACACTAATTCTATCATCTTGATGAGAATTTGCACTCTCTCAATCTAGTAGATTTACAACTTAAATGATGCATTAAAATTTGTGGGCTTTCTCACACGATTGTACAACATATGTATCTCTTCTCGGTCTTAACATGTAAGGTTGTGATTTCTATTCTTATGATACTATGCTAGGTTATCTTCTCTCGGTCTCAAACTTAATCATCCATATAATTGTTAGTCACCTGTTAATAACTAGAAAATCAGAAAAAGAAACTTAACATATAAATAAATATAACATGAAGAACGGAGTAGTACTCTAGCACAAAATAGCAAGATTATATCAAAGTAATACTAGCCTACATCAATACCCTATCTATGGAGAATTAGTTCATGAAAGAAAAAGTGCAAATATGTCATTTAACATTAACTCCATCATAAAAGATTAAAAAACACTAATTTAGAGAAACCCTAGATGATGCTTCTTCTCTGGTCTTCTTAAACTTCGAAGCGCGGAATTTCTTCTTCAAGACAAGAAAGTTATTAAGAAACTAAAGCTAAAACCTAAAATAAAGTTTGTTTCTATGATTCGATCATATAATTACAAGAGATTTCAACCCTTTATATAGACCTCAAAGTCAATTATAATAAGAAACACAATAGGACTTCTGATCCAACTTCAACTCATTGTAGGATATGAATCTGAATTGGACTGTAGCCATCTGATGGTAATTTCTGAAAACAAGCCATTAAACGATCTAAATGGAAAAGTTCTCAATAAATAAATTGTAGCCCTTTCAATTATCTTTGTATAGAAACTTGGATCACCTATTTAGACTTCTCTAGTGAAAATTATAATCAAAATACTGAAACGTGTCCAATTTGTATCAAATTTGAGTTTGATTCTGCTATCTGATTTGAACAGTGCTTGGCTGTGTGTGGCCGACTTAGTCGGCTGCATGGCCAACTTTTTGGTGAATTTGGCTCTCATATTTTTAAGCTACTTTCTTGCATCTTATAAGCACTTTTGGGAATTCTTTTTTGACTCTGGATCCTCTATTCTGCACATATCTGAATGCAAATTTCTCTTTAATGCTGATTTCAACGCTTTTCATTTTTCTCTAATTTCTTGCTCATGACCTAATTTTTACAAAAACATAAGAAATAACACTCATACATAATTAATTTAGCAAATAATAAGCATAAAAATGGTGTAAAACATATATATAAATTCACACTCATCAGCTACTAAAAAGCAGGGCATTTTTTTGGCTTATTAATAGAGCTCTACTTATGTAGGATAATCTTATGAAAAGAGCTGGCAGGGGCGTAACATTTGTGTTCTGTGTGTGACAAATGAAGAATCTATCAATCACCTTTTTCTGGGCTACCTTTTAGCATTCGTATTTATATCGATTGGCACAATATTTGAGAATGCATCTCCCATAGCTACCTTCAACTGTGAACCTTCTTTGATCTTCTTGGAGATACATATCTATTATAAAATGTGAAAGGGTACTATGGGATTATCAGCGATAGCTGCTTACTGGGGGATTTGGAGGGAACAAAATAATAGAATCTTTAATGACTCGGCTAGATTATCCGGCTAAACATTCCATGTCTGCTTATTTTCATTTCTTACTGGCTCAATCTCTTTAAAGGAAGATCTGAGAGATGACGAGGCAGAGTCTGGAGCATACACAAACAGGTGAGGTCTCCAACAGCCACTCGGAGGAGACATTGGGTAAGGGAGACGATAACGACACAAACGATATATGACTAGTGGCTTTTTGGAGCCATGATTTTTGATTGTCAAGTTTAACCTAACTTTTATTACAGGTTCAACCTATATTTTGTATTAGGGAGGGTCCAATGTTCTTTTGCATGTTGCTTTTCTATTCAAATGTACCTTTGTATCTATTTTGCTCCTGCACCTACATGTGCACCGAAACTCTATAGTCTAGGAGGTTTTTATGACTTTCTGATGTTTATTTTCTGGGTTTTTTTCATTTAAAGCTTGTTAACGAAATGCCAGGGACCTTAAGGGTTCACCGTCTATATATATATGTATCTATTTCGCGTTGCTTGATGGATGGGCAAAAAGTATTATAAACACTTGATTTTGGTTTATAGATACTTGAAATAATATAGATCAACTTCAATAGAGTGGATCATGTATTTGAATGTCAGAGGGTTGAATTTTAGTGGGAAGGATCCGGGCTCGAATCCTTTTGGAAGGATACAAGTCTCTCTCTCTCTCTCTCTCTCTCTCTATATATAATATATATATATATATATATATATATATATATATATATATATATATTATATATATATATAGACTTGTATCCTTTCAAAAGGATTTGATCCCGGATCCTTCCCACTCAAATTCAACCCTCAACATTCGAATACAAGATCCACTCCGTTGAAGTTGATCTATACTATTTCAAGTATCTATAAACCAAAAATCAAGTGTTTTAAATACTTTTTGCCCATCCATCAAGTAGGGAAAAAATGGACGGCCTAAATAGTGAGTTGGTTAGTTTAACGGTGTAGAACATTTGAAATCTAACAAAATTAGTTTATAGGGGTTTTTAAATGTTTAGATCATAATGAAATGGCCAGATCGAGAATTTGTATGTCTAAAGACATAGATCTAACCAACTCACTACTTTCGGCCGTCCATTTTGCGTCGCTTGATGGATGGGCAAAAAGTATTTAAAACACTTGATTTTTGTTTTATAGATACTTGAAATAGTATAGATCAACTTCAACGGAGTAGATCTTATATTCGAATGTTGGAGGGTTGATTTTGAGTGGGAAGGATCCGGATCAAATCCTTTTGAAAGGATACAAGTCTATCTCTCTCTCTCTCTCTCTCTCTCTCTCTCTATATATATATATATATATATATATTATTTATATTTATATATAATATCTGGAAGGATAGATGGTGTGCTCACACATCCCTTGGTATGCTTGTTCCTGAACTATTCTCTCACATTCGCGTTCCTAATGGACCAGTTCTTTCACGTTGGGTTAATGATAACTGGCTTTTCAACATTGTGTCTTACGCACAACAGGTAAACTCGACCCTGGTTCAATTCAAACCAGCGAACCGAACCGGAAAAAAGTTAGCCTGAACCGGAATAGGCTTGGGCGGTCGGTTCACCAGTTCCAAGACAACTTGCTGCGTTCCCGAACGTGAAGGTCCGGTTCCCGGTTCGAACTTGTGGTTCCTGGTTCCTACTTGTGTATTTATTTATTTAGTTACATGTATTTTGATTCATGTTATAAATTAGATAGATTGTATGACTATTTGAAGGCTTATTATGAAATTCTTCAAGTGGGTGAAGATATTTATGATTTATTTAGTAAAATAAAAAAAGAAATTTATGCTTTATATAATCAATATAGTGGAGTATATAGTTACACTATTAATAACCCCCGTCATGACCAGACTAGTAGTAAAGTTGAGAATATCTCTAACTTAGTAGAAAATAACTACTATTGCAAAGAGCCAAAAAATCCCGGGTCTTCATCAAGCTCGAACACCGAGCTTGATAGTTATCTAACCATTTTATTTAAGTTTGGTGAAGATTTTCAAGATATAAAATTTTTAATCCCGCAATGATGGAAGGAGCATTAAACACAATTTTCAATCATGACAATTATCGCTAAATAAATTTCAGCTATACCGGCGTCAACAGTAGCTGTGGAGCAAGCATTCAGTGTGGAGGGGAGTATCTTGAACCAAACCCATTCGAGTATGTCTGCGACTCAGTGGAAGCCCAAGCTTGTCTTGATGATTGGACAACAGTAATGTTAAGACAGGAGGAAATCATGCAGGAACAAAGTGAAGACTTTATGAGAATGACGACCATCAGAACGGAAGGAATCGTTTGAGGTAAAATACGGGAACTAAGGTAAGAGAACTACGAAAGCTTTGATTTCTCTAAACCCAAAGAGGATATGAAGGCTACTTAATTATGATAAAGATTAAGTTCAAGCCCCTTTTTTATTTTTTATTATTTAGTTATATTTATTAAATTTATTAGTAATAAAGATTAATTTCTATTTTTTAACTATTATAAAAAATAGAGGTAAGAAAACATCGGATCCGAATTCGGAGCTGAGTCCAACTGATTCTGGACCGGATGGGCTCGGTTCCGGAACCGGAATTGGACTCTAAGGGTCCAGTTCCATTTCCGTCACTGGCAGAATTGGAACCGCCGGTTCTGAACCGGGGACGGGTCTAACAACAGGATCACTTTGCCCAAAATATGCTTGTTTTTTTTTGTTGAGATTGAAAGTCGAGGATGCCAACATGTGCTTGTTTTTTATGTTGAGATTGAAAGTTAGGGATTTCCATCCAATAGTTTCTTCATTTTTGTCCAAACAAGACATGTGATATGAAAGGTTTCTGTAGCACTGATCCATTTTCCAATTTTCATGTCCACAGTTTCCACATGTTGTACCAAGGATGTTAAGTAACTCCAAATCAATAGTGTCAATACGAAAGCGTATCATTCGTATCAATGGTGAATTGCACAGGAGGAAGAAGACCTAGTCGACTAGGTATTTAGCCTAGTTGACTAATGATACAAATAGAGAGTTGAAAAATCTGTTTCACTACAGAATAGTCGACTAGACTAAATTCCTAGTTGACTAAAAGGAGTTTTTAGTCAACTAAAATATTTCCTAGTCAACTAATACGGCTGCAACGGTCTGCTTCCAAATCTGATTCTGAATTCATTTCTGATTCGAATTAGGTGTTTTTGGTTTCTTTTTCTTCATGATTTTTTTGGCTTTGTAAAGAGGGGTTGTGTCCCCAATATTTGTAACCTGTAATTTATTTATTCAATAAGAACTCTCTCTTATCCCGAGGATGTAGGCAAATTGTCGAACCTCATTAAATCTTGTGTTCTCTCTTTTTTTCTTTATTATTTGTTCGTGTGATTGGTGACTATTCTCTGGTGTACATTTTCTCTGTTGCTTGGATTCCAACAAGTTGTATCAGAGCTTTCTGGGTTCGACAGGAGTTTTTCGTTCGGTGGAGCAAATCAATTTGGAGACTGTCTACAATTTCGTTCGGAGGAAAGATCTAATCTTTCTTATTTAAATTTGTTATCACTAATTATTTTCCTCATTGTGTCAAGAAATCTAATGAGAAGATGGTCAGAGAAAGTAAATTTACGCTGAATTCATGAACGCACATCCAATGAAGATCGATGTGGTAAAGTTTGATGGCACGAATAATTTTAGGGGAGGTATGAGGTGATGAATGCATTGACGATATCAAACCTTGAAGACACTTTACGATTGAAAGAAAAGTCAGAGGAGACTTCTGAAAAGGATTAGGACAAGATGAATAGGACAGTATTGTTGGCCTGGAGGCCTTCCTCTCTAGTTTTGATGATGATTAACTCATGTAGTTATGTTTACTAATAATCTTGTGATTTTAGTTTCAGATCTTGTAACAAGATATTAGTTGGTGATTGCTTCAAAAAGAGGAGTTTGGAAGCCTTCACTTGGTGATTCCAGTGCCCGAGCATCAAGATCATACTTTGCACTCGGTGGATCACGTTTGGGATCGAGTCGGCTTGAAGATGGAAGATCGTCAAGAAGACTTAGGTATCCTAGTGTTTAGTGTGTTTTAGACCATTTGTAAAGCTTAGTATAGTTGATATGCTCAAGTGCACAACACACACGTTTTATGGTTTTTCGGTTTTTAGTTTAACCGATATTTGTCTTCATGAATAGATTGATCAAAACAAGTTTACTTTGTTTTTATGTATATTAGATGTGTTCAATATACATACATGCTTACATGACTTATACAAACTTATTTTGACTTTCCTATTCATGTATTGAAAAATCCAAGTTTGATAAAAACATGTTTTTGTTTTTAGTAAAATGTTAAAACACAAAAATGGTTTTATATGCTTGTTATTTGAGTTAAATGTTTATCACATGTTTATATATCAATGCAAATTGTTAAAACTTTTTTTGGAAATTTTTATATATTTTACAAAAATATTTTTAACATGTTTTTTCTGATCCAGAAAATTGGCTGCCAGGTTCTGGCGGTCGACCGGCCCGGCCGACCATATGCCAGGGCTGGTCGACCCGTCGGTCGACCGACGTGCACAGGTCTGTGCACGTCTGGCCAGGTAATGGGCCGATCGACCGGTCGTCGACCGGACCAGAGAGCTTTGCTCTCTGTATCTGGGCGGTCGACCGGGCGGTCGACGGTCATATTTATGACCGTTGGGGTCGACGGTCGGTCGACCGCAGGCCTGTCAGGCTGCCAGATCAGCCTAACGGCTAGTTTTCTATTTGTGCTATAAATACCCCATCTCTTTGGGATTTTGATAAGACTTTTGACAAGAAAAATTCCAGAGTTTCTCTAGTGTTTAAAACAAGTTTTCAAAAGTATTTTTGGGCTTTAAACTTTCAAATTGTTTTGTGTTTTAGGGTTTGGGAAAATCAAAGAAAATAGAAATTTGGGAGATTTGTTTTGTTCTTCAATTCTATCATTTTACAAAGAGTTTTTCTAAGTGTTTTTTTGAGTTTTTTTTCCAAACTCTAGTTTTTCCACACTTGAGCCTATCTCTATCCTATTCTATTAGGATCTTGTTTTGTAAAAAAAGAGATATTTTGTGATCTTTGTAACCACTTGTTGTAAACCCTCCTTGTATTCGTGTATCCCTCTTTGGTAGAGGTTGATCAGAGTGGTATTGGTTTGTATCCCTCTTCGGTAGAGGCGATTGAGTTTGGTTGTTGGCTATGGGCCTTATCCCTCTTCGGTAGAGGTGGATTGTGGTTGTATTGCCTCGGTGGCATTGTAAGGTTGAGAGAGGAGTTCGATACTCCTTTAGTGGATTAGAAATCCTTCTCGCTGAAGGCGGGGACGTAGAGCTAGGGGCTCGAACCTCGGAACGTATCTTTGTGTTTGCGTTTGATCCATTGTCTCTTAACCCTCTCTCTTTATTTGTGTTGTGCATCATTCATATCATTCATATCTATTTGCTTGTGTTGTGCTTTGCATCATTCATATTGTTATATATCCATTATATGCTTGGCTTGCTTGTGTGTGTGCTTCACTTGTACTTAACCACAAGAGCTTCATGTAGCACCTCAACCCTTATCTAGGGGAATCAAGAGGAGTTAGTCCAGAGCCCTTCACGGGGAATTCGGCTACACTTGTTGGTTGTATTAAGTGTGTTACAAAATAGTTTTACCTTCCGCATTTAGTTTCTAGATTAGCATTTACACCTATTCACCCCCCTTCTAGGTGTTTTTTCAATTGGTATCAGAGCGTACGCTCCTGATACTTTAGGCTTAACATCTTAGGAGTGAGATCCTTGTTTGCTAATCTACATTTGCATTTGCATATATTTGTTTGCACACATTTAGTTTGGACCCATGGACTTCATGACCCCACCTATGTTTGACCCTTCCAACATTCTGGTTTGGAAGACTAGGATGTCCATTTACCTACAAGCCCTAGGATATAAGTTCACCTTGCCATTACCAAGGAATCCTACCTTAGTGATAGCAAGCATATAGGGGCCAATGCACTAGCCCTTGAGGCTATTAGAAGCACACTTCCTAAAGAATATCTTATGCATGTTTCTAATCTTGATTTCGCCTTTGCAGTGTGGAACAAGTTGACAATCACCACCACCTCTAAGCTTCAATTGCCTATCCAACCGGAGGAATCTAGTGGAGAATCCGAGCCACAACGATGCTATACGGTCCAAGGGAATGACTCCCTTGAGGTACAATCGGAAACTCAACTAGATTGTTTTGATTCTAGTTCTTCATGTGATGAACATATTGATGCCCATGCTTTAAATGAAGAACTATCTATTGTGTGTGAAAAATTGATTGAAAAATATAAAATTTTGAAAAAGAAAAGTCTAGGCCTTAACAATGAAAATAAAAATTTGCTTTCTAGACTTAACATGATTTTGCAAGAAAAGGAGGAGATTTCTAATGAGAGGGATTCATTAAAATCTCAACTTAATCTTGCACTAAAAGAAAATAAATTTTTGAAAAATAAAAATGATTGTGAAACAATTTTGAAGAAAATGAAAACTTGTCTTCAAATGTTGATTTTGTTTTAAAAGAGAATGTTGCTTTGAAAAATAAAATAATTTCTATTTCAAATGATTTAGATGTGTGTTTAAAGAAAAATATTGTTTTGAAAAATAAATTGATTCACATGTTTGCCATGCTAGGATAACTTCACCTAGTTTACTTATTGCATGTGCCACCTCTTCTTTAATTGAAAAGATATATCCTTACTTAAGAAGAGTGTTGATTGTTTGGGCTCCACCTTGAGCCATTGTGCTAAGAGCTACACACGTTTGGAATCCTTGTTTCAAATGAAGCAAGTTCCATCTTTCCATGCACACCCTCCACGGCATACACATGCTCCTCACGGACACCATCATCACATGTATGCTCATGTGTACACTTGTACACATTGTGGACGTAAGGGCCATCTTGCTAAATTTTGCTTTGATAGAATACATGATATAAATTTAGCAAATAAATTTGTTTGGGTTAGAGAAGGTACTAACCCCTATGGACCCAAAAAGTTGTGGGTACCAAAGACCACCCCTCTTGTTTATAATGTAGTGTGGGCTCTCGCATGACGTGAGAGTAGAGGTAACTTGGAGTGGATGCGTTCCGAGCTTAAAGAAGACTATTTGGATGCATCACTTTCAAGGAAAGTTGTAAGATCACCTAGAGGGGGGGTGAATAGGTGATGGCTAATCTAATGGTCACTTATGAACAAATAATGCGGAATTAAAACTAAGTTGACCAAATTAAAATTCTTTTAATTAAACACTTATGTATAACACAAGAGTGTTGCCGAATTCCCCTTGCGAGGCTCTGGACAAGCTCCTCTAGATTCCCCTTGAATGGGTTGAGGTGCCGCGTTGGCTCTCTTGGTTGAATACTAGTGTTAACAACAATCCCAAGCAAGTATGTATATCAATCATGCACACAATTATATCAAGCATATAAAAGTAAGAACTATGAAAGTAAATGCAAGATATAAATAAGACAATAAGAGAAAGAGAGCAAGAGATAGCAATCGCAAACACAAGGGTATGTTTCGAGGTTCGAGCACACTTGCTCTACATCCCCGCCTTCGACACACGAAGGATTTCCACTATGCAAGATCCCACCGGATCTCTCCTCGGTGCCGTACACCTACAAACCCTCGGACTCCCAAGTCCCGTACACACGCAAGCCCCCTAAGCTTGCCGAGGCCGCACCTCGAACCACCAAGAGTTCACAACCGAACTCCAACCACAACGAGCACACTTGCCCGTCTCCTCAAAGTACAATGGAAATCTCTTTGGTGATCTAACACTTGATCACCAATTACAAAAGCTCACTACAACACTTCCTATAGGATAGATATGTCTATGGATGCTCAAGTGAAGTGTGAGAAATCAAGGAAAGAAAGCTATGGTGAAAACACAAGAAATCACTTTTACACTCTCTTGATAAAATCCCTTTTGATTGGAAATATTTGCTCTCAATTTGTGGAGAAAACTTCTGAAATGAGTGGGAAAAACTGCTCAAGAAGTCTCAAAAATCTTAACTTCAAAACAGTTGACAAGACCCCCTTTTATAGGCTGCCAGAAATAGAGCCGTTGGGGTTCTGTCAGTGCTGTCGGTCGACCGCCGGTCGACCGGCCAACGGTCATTTTTCTGACCGTTGCAGCCACCGGTCGACCGGCTCGGTCGACCGATAACCTGGAATGAACTGTCGGTCGACCTATCGGTCGACTGGACATTTCCAGAGAGCAAACTCTCTTGGTCGGTCGACCGACCCGGTCGACCGGCCACTGTGCTGACAACGTGCACAGGGCTGTGCACATCGGTCGACCGGACCGGTCGACCGGTTTGGCCTGTCAGCCAGTCTCCAGGTCAGAAAACAGGATTTAAAAATCTTTTATAAAATCCTAAAAATACATAGAAATTCTACAAAAATAGTTTTACCAATATACTTGAAAGAACAAACATGCTTGCACAAAATCAAGACATGTTATAGATGTTTTGGTCTATTTTTGTAACTTGGAAATATTAGCTCAATAACCAAAATGTATTTTTCCAAAACATGTTTTTCCAAACTTGTTTTTTCTAAATCTTCATCAAATACAAAAACAAGATATTTGAGTTCATTTTAAAGCATAGTGTGTATGGATATGATCCACTACACAATCAATAAGAAATATCTATGTTTTTGATATAAAGCTCTAATCAAGATTTTGGTTTAAAGATATGAACTATGAAATACCAAAATCCAAGATAAATATTTTGTCTCAAAGAAAATCTTTTAAAAAAAAAATTCTTTTCTAAAAAGAAATCTTTTATGAAATCAATTAAATCAGAGTTCTATCAAGAGTGTGTGTGTGTGATATAACTTGAGCAATCCACCAACTATCTATCCTTTACATTTTTACTAAAACAAAAATACAAATTCTATACCTAGACCCAAGTCTTCAACTTCTTGAAGTCTTCCCTTGAAGGCTTCTCATCTTCTTGACTTGGTCCAAGCTTGATCCAAAAACTCCTTGGATCACCACATGCAAGCTCCAAATCTTGTTCTTTTATTCTTTGTTGAGCTATGCACCTACTAAGATCTTGATCATGAATCTGTCACTAATTAAACACAAGATCATTAGTAACTATAACTACATGAGTTGATCATCATCAAAACTAGGGTGAAGGGCCTTTGGGCCAACAAAAGTTTGGTGGGAAGACCACCATGTTTTGGAGACAAGGAGAGTTGCTTCTTCGTTTTGGTAACAATCCTTTACTCTCGTTTTATTTACATGCTTTTTATATTCATTGTTTATAGCATGTTTCATTGTTTATTGATTATTATGATAATGCCATGATTAATTAGATCATTGACATGCATGTATAGCTTTTGAGACACCCATGTTTAATATGGATCATATTTTTGTGTTCTCGCATATGTTTTGCTATCATGTCTATCATAGTTCTAATAACATGTGAATTTACATAATAATCATGTTTATATTTTTCATGCTTCATGCGTTGATTACATGTTTAGATGTTAGTTTTTATTAAAACTTCGTATATACTTGTACATATAGTGGGCCACAAATAAATCTATATATGTTTGAGCTTGAATGCTTATTTGAACCCATTAGATGTGCTAGTATAGTCTAGTTTTGATGATCCATGCATTTTAGACTTGTATTCCCATTTTGGATTTGTTTCATGTTTTTGTATTCATGTTTAACTTCATGTATATGTCTATCTTATCCAAACTATTGTTTTACATATACATCCTTTTGAGCCACGTGCCTTCATGCATATATCTTTGTGGACTCGTTGTGTTTAGATATGTATGTATACTTTAGTTTGTATAGGACATACATATACCTTGAAGATTAAATAAGTTTTGATGATTTTCTATTTCATGTTTCAAGGAATATTGAGCTTATTGTCCATCTTTCATGATTATGATCTTCACATCTTATTTGAACACTCACATTTATTGTTTACTCATGTTTTGTTTTCATGAGTCATATTATGCTTAATTGCTTAGAGTGTTGATTATCATGTGAATTTCATGTTTTCATGAAAAATAATTTTGTTTTATTCCTTACTTGAAGGATTTCGTACTAGTTAACATTTTTTTTAACTAGTTCGTGTCCTTCATATGGTAGAGTTTTTCAAACAAAGCTTATTTTCAAATCTATTTTTGAAAACCCCTACCTTCAAGGGCGATGGATTGCGATCATGCTTATGTATGCTTTATATTGAAAATTATTTTAAACTTGAACATGATTGGGATGATAGGTTATATGAGTTATACTTTGATATTATTATTGTTTCAATTGGTATCATTTTGATCTTTCTTGTATACTCATATATGTTTGTATGTATGTATGCTTTCAATTTCAAGAGTATCAATTTCGATTGGTATTAAAAAATTTTTCATACATTATATTTTGTTTATGCTAAAGCTTGAGTTTTAACTTTGTTTCAATTGATTCAATTTTCAATTGGTTTCTTAAACAAGCATATGCATGTGTTTTGTTTGTATTTCATAAAGGGGGAGAAAAATTCGATTTTCATATTTCAATTGGTGTTTTGTTCCCTTACTTTATGATAGAAAATAGTCATTTCATTTGATATCATATACTTAAAAGGAAAAATACTCTCTTTTGATATCAAGATGTTTATTTGAAGTGTTTTAAAATTGGTATCAATAAGTTTGATCATTGTTTTCAAAATTGATATCAAAATAAAAAATTTTTTAAAGATAAATACAAAAGTTTTGATTTGTATTGCCTATATGCAAGGAGAGCTTAACATCTCTTCTACATATAATTCATGTTGAGTGTATCTTGTATTGAGGGCTTGACATCTCTTCTTTATGTGGTACACGTGTGTAGGGGGAGCTTCACATCTCCTCTTATGCATTGCATATTATGTGTTATGTGAATTAGGGCTTGTCATCGCTTCTTCATGTAATGCATATATGTAGGGAAGTTAACTTAGCGTCTTCCTCTTCATGAATGTATATAGCATATACCATTTATTTTTTGATCTATGGTTTACTTTCAATTGGTATCAAGATGCTACTTTGACATATTTTCAATTGGTACCTTAATTGATTGTCACCCATATTTGATTTTGTTTTTTGTTTTAGACAAAAAGGGGGAGAACATTATTTTTATTAACCCTTTTGTTGATTCATTGTTTCGAACAAAAAGGGGGAGAAAAATTGATTTTGTTTTGTTTTGATTGTTTACCCCTTTGTTGATGATTGACAAAAGGGGGAGAATAATTTGTGTTTAATTTGTGTTTATGCATGTTTATGTGTTTTATGCATGTTGCTGCACACATGTTTATGTACATTCATTGCATATTTATTTGTTTATTTGTTTATGCATGAGTTAAGTGGAGCTTCTTTGAAGCTTAACTTTAATCCATGCATATATAACTCCATGAGTTTTGTCATCATCAAAAAGGGGAGATTGTTGGCCCGGAGGCCTTCCTCTCTAGTTTTGATGATGATTAACTCATGTAGTTATGTTTACTAATATCTTGTGATTTTAGTTTCAGATCTTGTAACAAGATATTAGTTGGTGATTGCTTCAAAAAGAGGAGTTTGGAAGCCTTCACTTGGTGATTCCAGTGCCCCAGCATCAAGATCATACCTTTGCACTCGGTGGATCACGTTTGGGATCGAGTCGGCTTGAAGATGGAAGATCGTCAAGAAGACTTAGGTATCCTAGTGTTTAGTGTGTTTTAGATCCATTTGTAAAGCTTAGTATAGTTGATATGCTCAAGTGCACACACACACGTTTTATGGTTTTTCGATTTTTAGTTTAACCGATATTTTTCATGAATAGATTGATCAAAACAAGTTTACTTTGTTTTTATGTATATTAGATGTGTTCAATATACATACATGCTTACATGACTTATACAAACTTATTTTGATTTTCCTATTCATGTATTGAAAAATCCAAGTTTGATAAAATACATGTTTTGGTGTTTGGTAAAAATGTTAAAACACAAAAATAGTTTCATATGTTTGATATTTGAGTTAAAATGTTTATCACATGTTTATATATCATGCAAATTGTTAAAACTATTTTTGGGGATTTTTATATATTTTACAAAATATTTTTAATATGTTTTTCTGACCCAGAAAATTGGCTGCCAGGTTCTGACAGTCGACCGCCCGGTCGACCGTATGCCAGAGCCGGTCGACCCGTCTGTCGACCGACGTGCACAGGTCTGTGCACGTCTGGCCAGGCAATGGGCCGGTCGACCGGTCGGTCGACCGGACCAGAGAGCTTTGCCTCTGTATCTGGGCGGTCGCCGGGCGGTCGACCGAAGCCCCAACGGTCATATTTATGACCGTTGGCGGTCGACCGGCCGGTCGACCGTCGACCGCAGGCCTGTCAGGCTGCCTGATCAGCCTAACGGCTAGTTTTCTGTTTGGGGCTATAAATACCCCATCTCTTTGGGATTTTGATAAGACTTTTGACAAGAAAAATTCTAGAGTTTCTCTAGTGTTTAAAACAAGTTTTCAAAAGTGTTTTTGGGCTTTAAACTTCCAAATTGGTTTTGTGTTTAGGTTTGGGAAAAATCAAAGAAAAATAGAAATTTGGGAGATTTGTTTTGTTCTTCAATTCTATCATTTTACAAAGAGTTTTCCCAAGTGTTTTCTTTGAGTTTTTGTTTTCCAAACTCTAGTTTTTTTCACACTTGAGCTTATCTTCTATCTTATTCTATTAGGATCTTGTTTTGTGAAAAAAGAGATAGTTTGTGGTCTTTGTAACCACTTGTTGTAAACCCTCCTTGTATTTGTATATCCCTCTTGGTAGAGGTTGATCGGAGAGATATTGGTTTGTATCCCTCTTCGGTAGAGAGTGATTGAGTTTGGTTGTTGGCTACGGGCCTTATCTCTCTTCGGTAGAGGTGGATTGTGGTTGTATTGCCTCGGTGGCATTGTAAGGTTGAGAGAGGAGTTCGGTACTCCTTTAGTGGATTAGAAATCCTTCTCGGTGAAGGCGGGGACGTAGAGCTAGGGGCTCGAACCTCGAAACATATCTTTGTGTTTGCGTTTGATCCATTATCTCTTAACCCTCTCTCTTTATTTGTGTTGTGCATCATTCATATCATTCATATCTATTTGCTTGTGTTGTGCCTTGCATCATTCATATTGTTATATATCCATTATATGCTTGGCTTGCTTGTGTGTGTGCCTCACTTGTACTTAACCACAAGAGCTTCATATAGCACCTCAACTCTTATCTAGGGGAATCAAGAGGAGTTAGTCCAGAGCCCTTCACGGGGAATTCGGCTACACTTGTTGGTTGTATTAAGTGTGTTGCAAAATAGTTTTTAGCTTCCACATTTAGTTTCTAAATTAGCATTTACACCTATTCACCCCCCCTCTAGGTGTTTTTTCAAGTATATGGTCTTATAGGTCTTGTTTGACACAATACATCAAGTATCATGTGTTTATATGAGAAGTCTGCAGTGAAGATGTGGGAGATTTTAGAGAAGAAATATCTGACGAAGAGTATCAAGTCTCGACTGCTTCTAAAGAGGAAGCTTTATCGCTTCTAGTTGAAGAAGAGACTCTCTATTGTTGAGTACACGAACAACTACATATAACTTCTTACAAATTTGATTAATGTGGATGTGGATATCAAAGAAAGGATAGGGCGTTAATTCTTTTGAATTCTCTTTCTGATGAAGAGTATGAGACCTTCGTTCTCACCTTGATTAATGGGAAACAATCACTTAACTATAATGATATGTCGGCTCTCTTGTAAATTATGAAGTGAGGAGGAAGGATAAATAATTTTCTTCCAATAGTACATCAGCAGAGGCATTAGTTGTAAGAGGCATGGGTTCCAATCATAAGGGCAAAGTCATTCACGGGAGATCAAAGTCCAGATCATGGTTCAGAGATCTGAAGAAGACCAATGTGCCTTCTGCAAAAAACTAGGACACTGCTTGGTTGATTCTCCAAGGATCAAAGATAATAATAAGGGGAAGGAGTCAAAGACTGAAGCAAATCTTATACAGGTGATCAATACCAAATCGGATTGTATTTTATAGGTAAATAGAATCAGACTCAGACTCATCTGTATTTTCATTCTCAGTCACTACTCCCACCATAGGTTACTCAGGTGATTCTGAGTGGATGATCGATACAGAAGCTACCTATCATGTATGTCCCAACAGGAATGGGTTTTTAGTTTTGAGAAACTAGATGGATATTCCTTTGTCAGGGGTGATGATCGTCCATGTCATATGGAAGGGATTGGTATTGTCTTGGTCAAGATGTTTGATGGGATGGTGCGGGAATTGATGGATGTGAAGTATATACTTCAACTGAAAAGAATCTTATCTCTGTTGGTACCTTAAAAGCATTGGATCTTGAAGTATCTATTAAGATGAGTTCTCAAAAGGCTCGACAGTCATTTTGAAGGGTGTCCGACGCAATAACCTTTACTATTTGAAGGTAGTTCGGTTACAGGAAAAGTGGTGACTTCTACAAATTCAGATAATAATTGCACCCAACTCTGACATATGAGGCTCAGACATACAGGAGAAATTTTTTTTCAAGCTCTTGCAAAATAAGGTTTATTGAAAGTGCCAATACCTGCAAATTAAAATTTTGTGAACATCGCATCATCGAAAGAAAGACCAAGGTGAGATTTGACACTGCAACTCATTGCACCGAGAGAATTCTAAATTATGTTCACATAGATGTCGGGGGTTTTACCAAGACGACATCTATTGGAGGTAACTATTGCTTTTTGCCTTTTATATGATTACTATATGCGAAGTTGGGTATATACCATGAAATACAAAGAGAAAGTCCTTAAGTTGTTTGTGGAGTGGAAGAAAAACATGGAGAAGAATACGGAAGGAAGATCAAGGTACTCAGTTCAGACAATGAAGGAGAGTATACAAGCGATCCTTTCCTACAGCTATGCCGCGATGAGGTTATAGAAAGACATTTCACAGTAAGAGAAATATTGCAACAAACGGAGTGGCCGAAAGGATGAACATAATCTTGCTAGAGAAGATCCATTGCATTTATCTAATGCCAGCATATCAACTCTTTTAGGCTGAGGCATTGGCATACGCTAGCCATCTCGTTAACATGTTATCTTCGTCTGCAATAGGAGGTAAAGCTCCTTTAGAGGTTTGGTCAAGAAAGTTGCTCAGGATTATGATTCGCTATGGTATTTGGATGTCCGGCCTACTATCATGTCAAGGAAGACAAGTTAGACCCAAGAGCGAGAAAAGGTTTGTTCGTAAGATTCAAGAAAGGAGTAAAGGCTAAAATTTAGGATCTAAATGATAGAAAATTTATCTTGAGCAGAGATGTCATATTTGATAAGGCTTCAATGGTGAAACCTACAAACTGTCAACAGGTGGAGAGTCAGATGGCCAACAGGATATTGCAGTAGGTGGAGAGTGATACTACTTCACCGTCTCTAAGAAGATCAGTATCATTTCAAGTAATACCCTCGACATAGGGAGATGAATAGGCAGCCGAACAGGATGCTGATAATAATGAGGATCAAGGACATGCTATCAGCAATGTTCAAGAATCCATTGCAGTTGGAATAACTCGAAGAAATCCACATAAGCCCAGTTGGCTCGCTACTAACATGATCGTGGCCTATGCTCTCCCAGTTATTGAGGAGGCAATCCCGTCTACCTATAAGGAAGCTGAAATCAGTTTAGAGTCTAAAATGTGGAAGGATGTCATGTGGTAGAGATGATTCTCTACACAAGAATGATACTTGAGAATTGTCAGAGTTGCCTAAGGGAAAAAAGGCGATAGGTTGTAAGTGGGTATTTGCAAAGAAATAGGGCTCTTTAGATGGTGATATTGTACGCTACAAAGTCAGATTGGTAGCTAAAGGCTATGCTCAACGAGAAGGTATTGACTACAATGAGGTATTCTCACATGTTATAAAACACTCGTCTATTCAAATTTTATTGGCACTAGTAGCATAGTACGAATTGGAACTTGATCAGCTCTATGTGAAGACCGCCTTTCTCTATGGCGCTCTTGAAGAGGAGATCTACATGTCTCAGCCGACGGGATTCAAAACTACATGAAAAGAAAATAGTATGCAAAATGAGAAATCATTTTATGGATTAAAGCAATCTCCAAGGCAGTGGTACAAGTGTTTCGACAGTTTCATAAGAGTGAAGAGGCACACACGAAACCATTATGAGCCGTGTGTATTACATAAACTACCTGGAGAAGAGTACATCTATCTACTCTTATATGTGAATAATATGCTCATTACTTTTAAAAGCAGATCTGCTATTGACAAAATGAAGAAAGACTTGTCTTTCAAATTCGAGATGAAGGATCTAGGTGAAGCAAAAAGTGCTAGGCACGGAGATTGAGCGAGACTAAAAGAGTGGCAAGGTTAGCTTGACACAGAAGGGGTATTTGAAAAAAGTACTTTAGAAGTTCAACATTAATGATGATACAAAGTCTGCAAGTACATCATTGCTCATCATTTCAAGCTAAAAACTAGTATGCCTCCTATTACTGTACATGACTCATGTGCCCTATGCTAGCGCAGTTAGTAGTTTGATGTATGTAATGGTTTGTACAAGACCCGACTTGTCACAAGCTATCTTAATGATTAGCAGATATATGCACGATCCGAGAGGGGTCATTGGGAGGTAGTGAAGTGGATTTTATAGTACATTAAAGGTACCATAGACATTGGTTTGGTATTTAAGAAGGATATTGCTGATAAGTAAGAGTGTATTAGATATGTTGATTCTGACTAGCTGGAGACCACGACATACGTCGGTGCCCAACGGGATATGTGTTTACATTATCTAAGTACCCCGTTAGCTCGCTCTACTCTACAGCCTATTGTCGTATTGTCTACTATGGAGGCCGAATACATGACCATGACAGAGGCTATAAATAGACAATTTGGCTTCAAGGGTTACTTGACGACTTGGGGGATTGATCAGGATCTGTTGACAATCAATTGTGATAGCATGATGCTATCTATTTGACAAAGAACCAGGTCTATCATTCGAGGATGAAGCACATTAATGTCAGGTTTCACTTTGTTCAGGAGATTCTTGATGAAGGTGACATCGAGTTATAGAAAATTAACACAAAGAAGAATCCCGCTGATATGCTTACCAAGATTGTTCCGGTAGTGAAGTTTTATATTGCAAAGAATCACCTTATATCCTTTCAGTTGTGTGAGCTCAGTAGAGCTCGTTTGATGAACTACGTATGGCTTGATCCGTTGGGTATGGGTACGTAGGCAACCACAATGATGTAGCCAAATTGGAGTCAACATGGTGATGTGTTGTGTTCGACTCAGATTTTAGAAATTCTTCATCGAGGTGGAGAATTATGAGGAGAGAGTAAAATCTTGTTGATAGATTTTTTGAAGTTGTTAAAGTTAGTCAAAGATTGATATAATCAATGGTGTTGATACAAAAACGTATCAGTCGTATCAATTGTGGATTGCATAGGAGGAACATGACCTAATCGACTAGGCAAATGCCTAGTCGACTATAATACAAACAGAGAGTTTGAAAATCTGTTTCACTACAGACTAATCAACTAGACCAAATTCCTAGTTGACTAATAGGAGTTATTAGTTTGACTAGGATATTTTCTAAGTCGACTAATACAGCTGCAGCGGCTGTTTCCAAATCAATTTTGAATTCGTTTCTGATCTGAATTAGGTGTTTTAGTTTCATTTTTTTCGTAGTTTCTTTCGCTATATAAAGAGGGGTATTGTCCCTAATATTTGTAACCTGTAATTGATTGATTCAATAAGAACTCTCTCCCCTTACCCCGAAGGCGTCGGCAAATTGTCGAACCTTTTTAAATCTTGTTTCTCTCTTTCTTTTCTTTATTTATTTGTTCGTGTGATTGGTAACTATTTTTTAGTGTACATCATCCCTTTTGCTTGGATTCCCAACAACACAGACCTCTAAACAAGGACCTGTTGTCTATTGTCTTATCGGCCTCAACCTTAGTAGTGCGTGAACCGGTGACCGGGTAATGTGTGAACTTGATCAGGTTTACTTTGGTCTAAGTTATGGGCTATTACGATGGAGACATTTTTTCTACAGACTGATTCGTCTTCGTTTGTCATTCGCTGATCACTGTCAAAAGTTTTTTTGACATTTTTATTTCATTTTCATTGTGAATAACTACAAGGTTAAAAACCTGATACTACTTGTAATGCTTAAATTGCTGAGTTTTCACAGGTAGGGCCGTGCCCTCTGTTTTGCACGCTGATTCGTCTTCGTAGATCATTGACCAACTCGCTCCCAGTCTATACACATAGCTTTCCTTTTGCTTGATACTGAAATAAATGTTTCTTTTGCTCTAGCTAACTACTTGAATCTTCTTTCCGAATCTGCTGCATAGTTTGCAGGGCTAAATATGTTTTCCAGGTTCACAAACTCTCCTTTCTTTTTCTTCTTCCTTCTCCTAAAACTGACAATCTCTAGTGAAGATGACTTTACCTTCAATGGATTCAGCAGCTCCAACGTCAGCCTCGACAGCGCCGCATCAATCACATCTAATGGCCTCCTTCCTGACCACCACACGACCACCCACAGTAAGGGCCACGCCTTCAATTCAGTCCCTCTTTCGTTTCAAATCTGCAACGGGTAAAGTCAACTAGTCAACTCGTTCTCCACTATTTTTGTGTTTGTTATCGTCCCCGAGGTATCCTCTCTCGTGGCAACGGCTTCGCCTTCTTCATCTCTGGCACTGACGACTTCTCTGGTGCTCTTGCAAGCCACTACTTGGGCCTCTTCAATGTCAGCAGCAACGGTAAGTCAGCAGATCATATCTTGGCTGTTGAGCTCGACACCATCCAGAACCCTGCTGTTGGGGATATCAATGACAACCATATCGTAATTGATATCATAGCTTGAGGTCCAACAAGTCTCACACTGCCGTTACTATGAAGACAGCACTGGTTTGCTTCAGAACTTTACTCTTATCTGCAGCCAACCGATGCAAGTGTGGATAGATTTCGATGGCGAAGAGATGCAACTCAATGTTACCCTTATCTCCTATGGGAATGTCCAAACCAACCGCTCTTATCTGCCCCCAGTGGCCTCTCAAGTTTGATGCTTGATTCCATGTATGTTGTATTCTCTTCGTCTACTGGTGTTTATCATACTTCACATTACATTCTTGGATGGATCATCATAATGAATGCTGTAGCTCAGCCCCTGGATTATGCAAAGATTCCTTCGCTCCCAGTTGTTAAATCCAAAGATGATAATTCACAGCGTTTGGTGATAGCACTGCCCATAGCTTCGACTTTTTTTGTGCTCTTAATTGTTGTTGCCACTGTGATTGTAGTGAGAATGAGGAAGGAGTTGCGGAGGTACTCGAGGATTGGGAAATTGAATACGGGCCTCGTAGATTCTCATACAAAGAGTTGTTTCGAGCAACAGAAGGGTTCAAAGGTAAAGGCCTATTGGGGACCGGAGGCTTTGGAGCGTCTACAAAAGGTGTCTTGCCTCTTTAAACACGGAGTCGCAGTGAAGAGAGTCTCTCATGAATCAAGACAAGGAATGAGGGAGTTTGTGGCGGAATTGTTAGCATGGGCCACCTTCGCCCCGAAATCTTGTTGAGCTCCTGAGCTACTGCCGCCGCAAAAAGAGCTGCTTTTGGTCTATGATTTCATGCCTACTGGCAGCCTTGATAAGTTCCTGTACAACGGAATTGAGCCTACTCTCAGTTGGGCCCAAAGGTTTCGAATCATCAAAGGAGTAGCATCAGGTCTTTTATACCTTCACGAAGATTGGCAGAAGGTTGTGATCCATAGAGACGTCAAGGCCAGCAATGTGCTGTTAGATAGCAAATTTAATGGAGGCTTGGCGATTTTGGCCTTGCAAGATTATATGATCAGGGGACTGATCCTCAGACCACTCATTTTGTTGGTACAACGGGATATATGTTGGATATAAATATAACTATAATGCGGAATTAAAACGTCCATGGATCAAGAATCAACCATACATCTCAAGAATCATATATTGCAAGACTTTCATAATAGAAACCCTAATCTATTCATACCTGAGGCCATGATGAAGATTGAATGGAGATTGGAGAAGATGTTGAATCCTTCCTCTGGAATCTGCAAACCCTAACTTGCAATGGATCCTCTTTTCTCTGCTCCTTTCCTTTCACAAAACTCTCTGTTCTTTTCACGATGGATTCTCACGACTAAAATGTTCGCGTGAGTTTTGTTTCTTTACAGGTGGAGAAAAGTGGGTCGCACATTTGCAAAAAGACCCCTTGAAAATAAACCTTTCCATCATGGTATCTTTTCTATTTTCAAGTGACCAAATAACTATATAAATGTGACAATTATATGGGCATCCTTTATATCAGTTAAACTTAATAGGAATCCAATGCAAAATACCAAGGTTATGTGGGCCACTTTAATATGAGATTAACATTCTCCCACTTGGACCACTAACCCGATTAGGTTAAAACTTTAGAAAAAACAAAATAAAAGAAAAAGACTCATTTTCAAAATCATTTTGACTCCATTGGATTCCATACAGAAAACCTGACATGTGCACAAATTTAAAAACAACACTGATAAGCCCAAATTTGTAATACTGTAATACTGCAATTAGCTTAGACTATCAATGCGAGTCATAGCGGTTATACAACATCCACGTCATACTCCCTTCTATGTACCCACATTATAACCCTTACTAATTGAGTCCATAACCATAATGACCCCTGTAATTGTCTTGTAAAGACATTTCTGTTTAACATACATCCATACAAAATATGTGTACACACAATTGGATAACAGGAATATAGAAACAAACTGTTATTTGTACAACAATGTCAATTACACAAGTACCATATATACATTTACAGTTACCCAAAGACCCATCCTTACAACATGCTCCTTAAATGTCTTTGGAGGCAATCCTTTAGTCAATGGATCAGCAACCCTAAGGTGGTACTTATACTTTCAATTGACACTTTCTGTTTCTCAACTCTTTCTCTAACCACCAAGTACTTCAGTTCTATGTGCCTAGAACCATTAGAGTACTTACCATTCTTAGAGAAAAATACGCTGCTGTATTGTCACAATATATCTTCAGCGCTTGGCAATAGAGTCAACTACACAAGTGCTGAGATAAAATTCCTCAACCATAGTGCATGATTTTGTGCTTCAAAACAAGCTATAAACTCAGCCTCCATCGTGGAAGAAGCAATAATAGACTGCTTACACTCTTCCACGATTGCTCCACCTGCTAGCAAGAAATAAATCCGAGTTAGACTTTCTGCTATCTGGGCAACCACCAAATCTGAGTCTGAATAGCCGACCACCTCCAACTGGTCTGATCTACTGTATGTGAGCATATAGTCCTTTGTCCCCTGAAGATACCGCATAACCTTCTTAGCCAACTTCCATGCTCCATTCCTGGATTGCTTTGTATCTTCCCAACATCCCAACTGCATAACGATATCTGGCCTGGTACATGTGCTTGCATACATCAAGCTCCCAACAGCTGATGCATACGAAACTTTCTGCATTTGACCCTTCTAAGTCATTTCTGGGACACTGGCTACCACTTAATCTGTCACCCTTCTGAATGGGTGCAGGACTGACTGAACACATTTCCATATGGAATCTTTTCCAAGACCGGTTGAATATCCTTTCTGAGACAGTCCTCTAGCAATCCTCGAGATCTATCCCTGAAGATCTCTATGCCAATAACATAATTTGCCTCACCCATATCAACCATTTGAAAGTTCTTGGTTAGATAACTTTTAGTCTCATACAGCAAATCAGATCACTACTGGCTAATAAGATGTCATCTACATACAGAACCAGAAAAATAAACTTGCTCCCATGATCTTAGATTATGCACTGATCAACAGTGTTTTCTGTAAATCCAAAAGAGGTAATGGTATCATTAACTTTATATACCATTGCCTGGAAGCTTGTTTAAGTCCATATATAGATTTCTTTAATTTACAACCAAGTGTTCTTGTTCTTTAATTGCGAACCCTTCAGGTTGCTCCATGTAGATATCCTCATCCAAATCCCCATTTAGAAAGGCAGTTTTCACATCCATCTGATGTAACTCCAAAATCATGAGAGCTACAAGTGCCATAATGATTCTAAGAGAATCCTTCTTAGATACTGGAGAGAAGGTCCTCTTGTATAGTCAATGCCTTCTTTCTGAGTAAAACCTTTGGCCACAAGTCTAGCCTTATATCGTTCGATATTGCCTTTAGAGTCGCGCTTGGTCTTAAAGACCCATTTACACCCGACTTTCTTACAGTTATAAGGCAATTCAACGAGATCCAGACTTGGTTTGGTCCATAGATTTTAACTCATCTTTCATAGCATCAACCCATTTACTAGAATCATTGCATTCTATGGCTTGTGAAAACGAAACTGGATCTTTATTTACCCCAATATCATAATCAGATTCCTGTAGATATACCACATAATCATCTGAAATGGCAGATCTTCTTTCCTTTGAGATCTTCTCAAAGCTGCCGGTTGTGGTGGTTCTACACATTTTCAATGGGAATCTCCTCATGGAGTGGTGAACCAACATTAATTTGTTGT